>JAPYZR010001427.1:0-42722 GCA_030522945.1 Trichopria nigra
TAATAATGACATAGGCGTAGGTTGTTTATGTTCTTCGAATTGTTTACGTTCCGAAATTTCTGATTTCTGAAAACCATCTGAAAACAAATCAATCATTCTGACTAACATATTTGTTTATTATTTATGTTTTTTCTTAAAGATGTTAAAATGTGATATGGGTGGCTCCGCCTCCTGCACCCCTTCCTCCATACCTCCTACCACCTCTTCACGTTCCTCTTTTAAAATTTCTAACATTGAGACAATATATATATATTAATTAACGTCACATAATAAATTCGCTTCCAAAGTTGTCGAATTTTGCGCAGTTCATTAGAAAAAATAGTATACGATAGTATACGCAATACGTGCGCATATAATAGGTGTCTTTCGAAGAGAATCACCTATTTTGCGCACTAATTGCGTAATGTATTATTTCCTACTTACATAATCTGCAGCTCATGAATTCGAAGAAATATATTTTCACATTTTAGTTAAAACTTCAAAATAAACATTTTACAAATCCAGACGTTTTTTATTAATAAACTTATTCCCCTTATCTAAGTTACTTCTTTTTACGTTTCTTTGAAGAAACAAATAGATCATTTGTTTTCATTGCTTTTTTTGGAGGTCGAAATTAATGGTCAGAAAAGTCGAGAGGAAAAGAAAAATAGAGAGGGTATATAGAGATAAAAAAAAACTGCAAATGAATTCACGACTTTTGGTTACTTGATATATTGCCGTTCGAGGTTTCACTTTTCTAGTTCCATAAGTCAAAGTAAATCAATATATTCTACCTTAAATCGGTAACCTGAATCAACCGTCTGTTCTTTTTTTTTTCAGTCAATTGCGTCTGTATATCGATAAAAACACGGGGGAACGATAATGAATTGAACAAGAATCGTTTTATTTAAATGTGGGGCGGCTCCCAGGTGGTCTGATCAATTATACCATGAGGGAGCCGATCACCTAATTGGATCTGTAGCTGACGTTTCTGTACCAAACCAAAATCCGTATGTCGAATATAACATAGGAGTTTTTCAAATAATCTGTACCAAGTACAGCCTGTCCCAGTTCAATTACTGGCGCATCATTACTAATCAGTACATCACAGTGATGGTAAGATGCCTTTAAAGCTATGGACCTGGATGAGTTTATTCCCGATATGATTCATGATGTTAGGTCCAATAATAGAAATAATAGAAGCAGCAATGACAAACTCCAAATATTCATGCAGTATAAAATGAACTAATGGAAGACAAATAAGACTTTGTTAAAACAGTAATCCTTTGTAATTTCCCGTAGAAAAGAGGGACAATTAATAATAAATTGTTTTTTATGTAGGATATATTTTTAACCTATTATGACAATATTCTATACTATCATCCCAGTGCACGGAAAGAATGTCGTTAGGCTAATCTAACTATAGTATGTTGACACATTCATTTTTATGTTTGACATAATTTCTGTGGTCGATGTATAACAATTATCCACAGCGTCCACAATCTGATGATGTATTGAAGATCGTCACTACAAAACGAATTCAACTAGTACCGGACGCCCATGATTCGTTCAATTTTCGTCCATTTGTCCGCGTGCTAAAATTGGACGTACATTTGGATGTCCAGATATGTACGAATTATGAACGTCCATACTCACAATTACATCGGACGATCAATGTCCGTCCAGTTTTTCTCAATTAGAAAATCTATTTATGTTTACGCGGCCATTGTACATCCACTGCACGTCCATCGAACATCCATTGAATGTCTACTACATCTACACAATGGACGTCCTTGCCAGTGACATCTGCTCGTATATTGGACGTCCATTGTATCCGATCTGCACGTACTTGTGCTATCTGGAAATAAATTTAATATTTTCTGTCTCCGAATACATATATAAGGCATCAGATCGCATTAGATCTTTTAAACGGGAATAATTAAGTTTAGTCGTAAAATATTCATATGAAAACTTGCAGTAAATTTCCGAGTTGAAATATATTGATAGATGTGTCACAATAATTTCCGCCGGTGGAAGTAAATAATTTCAATTTTACAGTAGATTCGTATTTCCGTTGCAGATGTCAAGAACGTCGTCGTGCACTCTCGATTGAAGAAACGCTCATCAGAATTGAGAGAGTCGACAGTGGCAGGCATTCGAATGGGCCATCGTCGGGTTCGCGTAGCGGAAATCGAATTAAGGGGCCCGCGCCCTCGCCGATGAAGTTTCTCTGCCGTGTCGTTCTCCTCGCCTTCTCACGGCAACGACCCTCACAACTCGTACCCGAGTCATTCTTCCGTACGCTCAGCTTGCTTTTTTTGTCCTTGACAAGACGCTACTCAGACGCCCTGAGCGAATCGCAATAAGCACTCTCGACACGTCCGCGATCCCAGGCTGTTTCTAACTTCTCGCGTGTCGATCGCAGATGCTGATCGAACGTCGATTGACGTCCTGACGTCGGCTCCGATGTCATCTACGACCTGGAGGCTAGAAGGATAAGACAAGAACTACGAGGCCGACGTCATGTAAAACGACACTTCCTATACATGTAAGTTATATTGATATCTGTTGTTGTTTTTCTGGCGTTAGATCGTTGAAAGACTCGGCGGGAAATTCGCATATTCCTTCAACACATATACTTCTTCCCTTGTGTCTTGGACGGATAAAGGGACGATACGGTTTAGTTGCTAGAATCAATATACAGAATATATAGACGAACGCCGAGGTGCGCTGATGTATATACAGGGTGTCTCATTTTAATCGCCCCATCGGCATTTTGCGGAATCTAAGCCAGATAGAGAAAAATTATCCACACAAAAGCTGAAGGGGATGGAGAGGGTCATCCAATGGTACCCAGGAGCTTGATCTTGAACTTGATTTTCAAGGTTAGTTCAAGGTCAAGGTGATTTTATTAAATGTGAATACCTACTTTTGACCCCGGATTTGAAACGAGCGGAACATTTTACGTTCAAAACGATATTTTAAACGTCTAATACAACGCGGCAAGGTCGAATGAACGTAAAATCTGCGAAAATTCTTAAATTATGAATGTTAGCTCGGCATAGAGGTTGGAAACAGTTGTCTCGGAAGAAAAATGTCAGGGATGGAGAGAGCCACCTTCTAGTACCAACCATCACCTTGATGGTTAGAGTCCTTTTAAAAAATCACTTTGACCTTGAAATTACCTAAACAATCGAGTTCAATGTCAAGCTCCTTGGTACCACTGGATGACCCTCTCCACCCCTTTCAACGTTTGTCTGGATCATTTTTCTCTATCTTGATTAGATTTCGCAAAATTAATTGGAGCGATTAAAATGAGACACCCTGTGTATATATCAATAAGAGATGAAAGACAACGATTGTACGTTATACGTAAGAGTGTCTTTCTTACTCTTATTCGGAACGTATCTCGTTGGAGACAAAATATTTGACCTACTGTTTAACATGGACTTGCTCCTTTTATCAGCATCTGTGCTTGATGCTAGATATATACATATATATACCCTACTGAAAATTCCCATATCCCAGGGTACAACTACGTCCATTGAACGTCAATTATTCATATACACCTGGACATGAAACGTACGTGCAGTGCTAATTGGGTTAAAACGTGTATATTATTGAATATATTTGATTTGACACTTATAGTCTATACGGTATCATATTTTTATCATTTTCTAAAATATGTATATGAAGTTATATTGAAATAATAAATACCTCCGTTAAGCAATGTTTTTCTATAATTAATAAAATTTGTTAATTCTAGGGCGTCGTGTTTTCCGATGTTAACTCATTGTTATCAATTCTACAACCCAACAAAATAAGTTATTTCACCCTAACTGATTACTCCTTTTGAAACACCTACATTCGACGAGAATTCTAATATGAGTCGAAAATGCGAAGGTCTTTTTTGCCTGATTGGATCGCTCATTATCACGTGAAGTATATCGATTTTTGCTGGCACGAATGTCATTATAGCATAGTCTGTATCACTTCTAGATGTGAATTTATTAACTGTGCAGTATCGAGTCAGATAAAGATAATGTGGATTAGATGAAAGCTTCAGCAGATTATACGTCCATTTCATGCCCTTTGATATCAGGACCACAATCCAGGTTTGAGGTGCCCCCGCGTCATAGTATGACGATAATCCATCACGTAGATATATAAGCGTTGTCACTATTAAATTGCACGCGACTCTATTTCAACTGCTCTTTATGTTAACATTGACATTCTTTATTTTTTATTGATATTCACATATCATTAATTTTTGTTATGTGATTTTCGTGGGAGTATGGGATTTAACCTTATATTCGGCCCTTGGTAATTAATGTAAATAAATATAAAAAAATTATATTTTTACTGATTTTAAGTGTCACGAGCATAAAAAGTGTAAAATTTTACATTTAAAATTCGTTTATTTTTCAAAAATCGATTGTCCCATTATTGGATCCGGCATTTTGAATTTTTTTAAATTTACCCTGGTAGAAATGAAAACATTTTTTAGCTAATTCTTAGACAAGTCAGATATTTACCATGTTAAAAGTATAGGAGAAATGGATATTTGCAATTTTGTTAACTCGCTTCATTTAAAATCATTAAAAATATATAATACGTTATCTTTAATAAAAAATAAATAGATTTTATATCCATTCACGTAAAAAGTCCAAAGGGTCCGAAAACCGGACTCAGGGATCCTTCTCTATTTCGTATTATTATTTTACGGTTCATATCTTATCCTTTCCGTGGAAAATATATGTACAGGTAGAGCAACTAAGAAAAAATCAATATACAGAATAATCTGACGTATATATATATATATATATATATATACCTAAGGATTACTTACATAATGGAACTTATGATCCATGTTATTATTACACCTAAAAAGATCGAGACTCTATCTGATTTGGAATGATATTATAATTATAATAGATGTGATGGGACATTATTCCAAATTGCAAGGTTACACGTCTTGCAAATGCCGAATTAAAATCCAATCTCCAGTAAGCGCGATACTCTCACGGCAAGCGCTTACTATATAGCTGTGTAATCTCAGTAATTTTAAATCGATAAAGAAAACTATATTGTAGTAAATTAAATATTTGCGATTTGAAGAAATTGGTAAAAGAAAGTGTATATGCGAGCTAGTAAATTAATGTAAAGAAACGTACGTTTTTAATTTATTTCGCAGTAAATGTCGTTGGCCTACTTTTCTCTAACATTCACAGGATACGCAGAATATTCTAAAAACATTCTGAGACATTTTGGGGACATTCAGTGCTACATGGGTTACGTGCGGTGTTTAGATCAAATACTCATACTCAATACTTAAATGGTCAATTTTACATCAGTTTACAGTTTATTATTGTCGAAATGCACTTTGAAGATTCTGAAGTCATGGACGAGTATATAAGTAAAATAATAGACAATAAAAGAGTAGATAATTAGAATAATATATATATGTATATATTGTATTGCAGTGGGAAAGGAAATATTGACACATTCTTTTCGATCTTTCCTCAAGGAAGTGGTCAGTCTTAAGAAAACTTAAAACATTTTACTGCGGTTACATTGCTTCCTTTTACGTTTCTTTGACTGATATCTGTACTTATTTTGTGTTCTATATTTTCATGATTTAATGACGTTCTATTATTTAAGAACGATGTACGATCTTTTATGATACAAAATAACGATTTTAGTGTTTTACGCCGAAGACAAGCCTTTATTGTTCATGTGAACATTGATTGAGAACAAAGTTATAACTCATTCTTCCAGAATAATAATTCTTATATATAATTTTTGTTTCGTCAATAATCTAATAAATACGCGTGCAGGATTTAAATAAAAATTGACATGACTGTAAATTTTACTGCATTTTATGATTTATTTTATTTTACAAGACAACGGAAATTAACTTCCTTTGGTCTTGGCAGCCGTTGCTAGTCTATTTGAAAAATGGATTCGATCACCACGAAAAGCAACATTGCTCTTCCTTATACGTCAACTGTATATATAGTCACGCTGTTTTTCGTTTAGAAACATTATCGTTCAAAATACCGCTCAATTTTATTTACATAATATTATTTTCTATAATTTTTCTCGATTATTTGAAATAAAAGAATATTAAGGTACTGTAACAAAAGTCACAACTGTATAATTTGCAATATATTTTATATAATCTATTTTCGTTTAGTAAATGTGTTCCACGAAAGCAAATACTTCCTATAAATGATGTTGTTGAATTACAATAAGAGAAGAGAAATGATAATTTTTCAGGGTAAATGTATAAAACTAAACAATTAAAATTTTTACTACTTAATAAGTAATAATATATTAAAAAACATTTTAATATATTATTACTATATGCATGTTTCACAGAAAACATTTCAAGATAGAGTAGTTTTTAAATATCCCTTTTTCACAGGAAAGATATAGTCAACAAACATATGTGAACAAATTTCAGTTATTCCTGAAATTAAAAAAAAAAAAACAATGTTAATTTCGGGCGCTGTTTTGAAGACCGCGATGTTAACGTTTTTATTCCGGACCCCATATATTTTGACATTTTTAACCTGAAAACACTTTTATATAGAAAAGGATGCATATATTATCGCGGTTTCATATAACAATTTTTACCACTCGAAAAAATCGCAGTATAAATAAAAATCTTTATAACTTTTTAAGAATTGATATCAAACAAATCTAAGGGCGTATTTTGAATGAACATACATGTACATATTATGTTATATTATAAAACGTGATTCGTTTAAACCATTGTTAAATCTATGGAAAATTGTGATAACGCAATCGATGAATCTGTTTAGTTGCGCAGCGAATTTTCACAGTTACGCCAGTACATTTTAAAGGCTTTAACGATCTCTCGTACGCTTGTCTGTTCAACCTATTAGACACGAGAATTTAGTTTGTTTTAAGGAAAAGAGTCTAACCCGTCTGGGTAAATAGAGGATTAAGGATAATAGCTAGCAAGAAGTACTGTACTTAACAAAGAGTATCTAACTCAGTTCGGAATTACGCTGAAAGAAAACTGTTATAAAAATTGGCTTACAAAAGGGGTGTTATTTTTTTATATTGCATATTGAATTAAAAGGGACTATGCAAATGCTACATATATATATATTAAGCAAGCTAGAAGGTATTTCAAATAAAAATGCTAATTGTACAGCACTAATCGACAAGTCAAAATGTGTTCAATATTCGTGGAATTCATTAACAGAGTAAAACAAAGATAGTTCAATTGTATTCAAAAATTTTGAATTGATTCTGATAAAAGCCATTATTTTTCACCGAATAATGCTCCATTATTTTTGAATTGCCATTGTAAGTACGAACTTTTGTGTTTGCAAATAATGCAGTGATACGCACCCGGTATGCTGAAACGTGTAAACGAGAAACGATAATGAGAAAAATGTTGAGTTACAAAAGAATTTTAAAATGACAGCATTATATATTGCAAAGTTTCATAGTTTTATGACGTAGAAGTCGCCATCAGGGCACTTGTATTAAAAATATGTTCATTCTTTATAACGAAAATACATAATAAGTAAGTATTTTGTTATACTTGAATTATACACATTTTATTTTAACCATTTTTGTATTTTTGACTCTCTGTATAATTTCTTATTTGTTTTTCTACTTTATTCTTGACTTTGTAAACTTATATTAATACACTATATATATATATATAGTATAAAATATTCATGGTCTTTGTAATTTCTAAGTTTGTTGGTTTAATTGTCAATCAGTTTTTGATATGGATTTACTATTTCCAAGTCGTAAGACTTAATTCTATATTTGCATTGCGTCAAGGAAGTCAGTAATTAAGATTATTCATAAAATTCTGAAGGAGTGTTAGCAATGGACGGGAATTAACAACATATATAGTATACAGGTAGATAAATAATAATGATAGTACAAAGATAATGTTTTTATAATTATTATTACAATGACATGCATTCGCAGCTAGCGTATAGTTAAGTGTCAGTGTAATGCGAAGCAGAAATGCCCATTACAATTGAAAATGATATCGTAATGGTCGTGAAATGGTTGCTCACAACATCAACCAATCAAAATGAACAATTATGTATCTAAGCACGATAACGTGATTGATGTGTTCTAAAATTTGTATTGCACAGTGATGCACTGCACAGCACGGTATCTTATTACATTATGAGAACGATTCTCCAGTAGGTCCTGATATACAATGCACGCGAAATTCGTTACGACTAGAATTAGTATATGATAATAGATCTTTTTTTATATTTGTAAAGCAGTACTGAATTCTAACTGCTCAATCCGATAAAAAAACGTATTTCGCGAACAAGAAATTGCTACTTTCGCCTCGTCATTATATATATACGATATACCCTTGCAATAATGTATCTTGCAAAATCTACACACTCTTTAATGCCCGTCGTAATAATTCAAAGCTGGTTTAAAGGCAGATCTGTCCTGAAATTTGTAGAGGGATAATATCGAGGCCCCTACTGTTAAGTAAGTTCGGGCATTCTAAAAAGAAAACGTCCAAATATATAAAAATGTTTTTACCTATTTCAGTAAGTTTAGTATTTGATTCAATGCAGTGGAGTACCTAAGTAGATTTGTATTTTTCATGCGAATTAATAACAATGCAGGAGCATCGTTTGTCTTGATCGTCGATAAATCCACTCATTGTCGATAAGAGCGTTCGCGCGTTTGTAAAAGCGCGGTGCAGGTGTAACGCAATTAGAGTAGAGTATCGATCAACCGAATACCCTCGCAAGTTTACGTCGAAACGGTCAGTCATAATTTTCACGGACGTTTAATCAACTCGAGCTAGCGCGAGGGCGTAATTCATAGCCTGTTCTATACCTATACGCTAGCCTGTTCTATGTCCTATACCTGGGCATCCATTCTAATGCCACTCGCTTGCGTTCGCTCGAATCTGCCTAAACATGAGAAATGTCGAAATACATTGGCACCACTGAGCGATAGTATTCAATTATGCCGATTTACGCCTACTTCAGGTTCGGTAAACAAACTAATGTCATGCAGGAGTTCATTTACCTATTTGATTGCGTTCTCTGATTCGTTGATGCCTCGTTTTCGAATCGATTCCGTTTGTTGCAATTACTGCAGTTCGGACTTACGGTTCTGGAATATTCGTGGGTACTTGTGGGAAATCAAATGTGAATTTTGCAATTCTGCAAATCTCGACCAGCCACTTTAAAAAACCGCCTTATAAGTGACATTTTGTTATCGCAATCGTGAATGAAAACTTTCATTCATTGAAAAGGATAATCCTTTCAGCCACCATTTTGTAAAAATAAACTATGTAAGTTTTAACTCGTTTAAAGTGATTTAGATAAAAAGTTAGATTTATGTTTACTTTTTAACTAAATAAAGTTATACATTAGTTGAAAAGTTAAGTTATATAACTTGTACTGAACTTGGTTAATCGAACAAAGTAAGTTACCGAATTCTGCAAATACATTTATGACTGTTATGAATTTGTCATTTGCAGAATGTGATTGCTTTTTCGATAGAATATGTTTAAAATTGCCTCAACGCTAATTACAAAAGTCTAACTGATTTTCCATAAGGAAAAACACCGTTACCTCATCATTGAACTTATTTTAAATTTTAGAAATTATTCAATCAGTTTTACTCATGTACATGCCAAATTATTCCTATATTACAATGTTATTTTTGTTGTAATCCTGTGCATAAAGTACGTGCAGAATCTGTAAATTTTCACATTAAGCATCTTTAAGCATATGCAATCTTTACTCACCCAAATACAAAAATAAAAGGAAACATTATACTCGTGCGTAAATGCGAGGTAATGTACTATATTCTATTCTCATATTACAATCAATGTTATAGATATCTTTGCATTTGTGACGTTCGTTTGCTCAAGAGGTTCTTTACCTCGTGCCATTAAGAATATAAATCAATCAATCAATCATAGTATATAAACAGTTCATCTACTAACTAGAGTGTAAAGTATACTGTCACGAACGAATTAGGTCTCCTATATTTTTTTTATTTTGGTGAGTAAACGTAATGATTATAAAGTACTTTAAATGTCTCTCCTTCACTAATATAGCACAGAACTGTGTATTCAGATTACATAGGGGTTACAGCGTAATATTGTATTAAGATTACACTTTAACATGAGATAATAAGATTAGTAAAAAGGTTAGAAAATAACATTATAAACTCTTTACACGGTTTTTTCACTTGCGATTTTTTTCCTTTGTGCATCTCATCTTCCAGCATGTATAAATGTTGACTTTGCCTACTAAGAATGGACATCTAACGTAATTTACGCACACAATTACAAAAATAAAATTACACGTTAAACATAATCAGATCATACAAATGTATCCAAACCATTGTTACGTACTAAAATTTGTAACATTGCGGTTTAAATTATTGTCCTGGTTGATCAACTTAGTACTTCGGAGTAGGTTTTCCTACAGTTTTCCCTACTCCATTGCAAAACAAATGTGGGTAGTTTTAATGTAAAAGTCGGCCGTACACGCAAAGAAAGGTGTCGAACGATACTCGAATTATAATTAATATAATAAATGGAATTTGATAATAGATAAGGAATAATCTGGAAGGAAGTTAAAAATATACGTGGAACGTTCCACGACTTGAAAGAATGATTTTAGATACTATGATTTTAATGTGTAGAAATTTAACGGACGGACTGACTAACATTATTAGATAATTTTATTTTACGGATGAAATGCACAAAGATTACCAAAGATTGAAATTCTTACGCGGCGGTTGGTATGCTAGGAAATAGATAATAGTTGTTTCGATGTGGTGGACGGAACACAAAAGAATCTACTTGAGACAAAATTATTTAACGTACATTTTAAATTTGGAATATCTAGTGCATAAAGCTTGTATGATTTCTTCAGAGAAAAGAAATACTTTTTTCTAAAAGATAAATTATGATGGCCATTATTAAAAATAAATTTAATTTTTAATTCTCTAATTGTGTTGAACTTATTTCAAGTTTGTTGTTAATTGAATAAACAAAAAACTAAGTTTGTTTACGTTTTAATGCATTTCAGAAAAGTGAAGACATCAATCTTGGGATCAAATGAAGTCAGTGGAGGACGGTAACGATTGATGCGTCTAAGCAGTGGCGAGAGCCTGACACTATGGTAGAATAGTGGTGCCTAAGGCCGATCGGTACCGAAGGGAAGGCCGGAAGCGAGGATTTCCCTTAACCAGAACGCCATGTATAAAATCCTGCGACGCGGCTCCAGCCGCACGTTCGTCCTTTGTATCTTGCTAGTGTCGTTGCTGCTCTGCCTTTATTATGTGAGCCAGTCGCAAGGTCCGAGCCCGGGCTCGGCGCCCACCATTATTAGCGACGCAAGTTTCGACAGAGGACAGACATCCATCGTACCTGAATACAGCGAGCCACCCGACGCCCAAATCTCCATCGATACATGTCCACTTGTACAGCCCAGATTGACGGACATCGATGCGCAGGCTGAATTTGCGAAGTTCGACTTCCAGGTAAGATAACTTCCATATTGTCTTTAATGAGAATAATTTTACCGATAACCATTTGTATTACAATTAGGTTTTTATGCACTGAATGCAGAAAAGTACAGGTTAGTTTACAGGGTAGTTTGCAGTGTTCTTTATAATGATATCCGACAATAGTAAAATCTTGATAGGTTTAGTTAAGAAGATTCATAATGTACATTAAAATTATATTTGGGTTTAAAACTCAACTCAGGGTACTAGAGAGCAATAGGCGCTCAATGTCATCTACAAATGCATTTGCCAATAATTTCTATGAAATAAATTCCGTATCAATTAAAATGCAATAAGGACCTGATAACGAACGATTGACTACTCCACGTATGTAGGGATGCATATTTAAAATTTTATATATCGACATATTTTCGTCGTGTCATTTAATAAAATGGGAATTTATAAAAAATTTAATTAGCAATTTTGCGCTTGACGCATCGTTGAAACCAAAAAATTCAGACAATCAATACGCGATGCAACTTTAATTAATTTAATTAAATGCTTCTCCCAAACGCACTTAAGCACCCTTGACTCTGATTTCATTGATTTTTATGAACGAGCGGCATTCACTTTCCCGAGTCAAATGTGCAGAAAAATGTTCACTCGAGCCGGGGGATAATGCGTTCTTCTCCATCGCGAGAGAATTCCACTCTAATAAATTTAGCGAATAGGATCTTCATCCAAGTGCGGTGTGCGCATTGCTCAAATATATTCCGTTTGAAATTGCGGGGTTCAATAGTTTTGTTTCCATCCGATATCGGCTCGATAAGCACGCATTACGAGAAATATGTTTTTACGTGGAATGATATTTGCTTACCCATGCGTGTGCTCATCCGATTTTGCGGATCAGTTGCGAGAAGAGAATTGTTTCTGTTGATCTCGCGCTAAACGTAATAATCCATGGAGATAGGGCGCAAAAGTGCTGAGATCGCTGATTACCTTGAAGCCGTGCAATTACATTCAAAGCCACTAGGTGCTATTCGTTGCTGTACGAGTTATCTCTCGACTCCAGTTTGTTTCCGCTTTGCACACTCATGGGTTTTTAATAAGATGAAAAATTACAACATTTTTGGCGGTTTGGGCTGAAATCATTATTTGTTTGACAACATTTTATCTAATGGTTTTTAATCGTTGAGACGTTCTCTGCTTTTCCCAAGAATCTTAATTCCTTATTTCTAAGTTCTGCCCAAACAGTACAAGTACATCCATAGGATGCCAAATTAACTCATTGTACGTACAATGGACGTCCAATATACTCGTCACTAGTGAGGATGACCATCGGATAATGAATGTAAAATGAAAGCTCAATTGATGTCTAAGGAACGTGTGTGTGATTGACGTCCATTATCCATACATGTGTTGACATCCAATGTATGTCCAATTTTCGTTTTCCCTGGTCGAATGGACTAATGAACGACTAGTGCTAATTCGGTAACATGAATTTTACCATCATGATAAAAACTCAACATATCTCATCAGGAATGCCCCACCAATGTTAAATCTTTTGATTGTAATGAAATGGTTATGACAAAACTGGTCAAGTTCTGTTAAAAATGGATCAAGACCGACTGATGAAGATGAAAGCTCAATTTTCATGTAATTAGAGAAAATCGAACTTCCCATGTCAGAAATTCTAAAATAACCGTATTTGCCCATTATGACCTCTGATAGTCTAATCAAAGTTCAGCTCACACTAGTCTTCTTTGAATGTGGAAAAGTCCTTTCTCAAATATAAATTAGTTATCATTCATCACACACCAATATACCGCATGCTTGTAACGATCAATACAACGATTTCTGTCTCGTATACTTTGTCTTTTCATATTTCACCCATCGAGTGCTTCCTCTGTTCAAGTGGGAATGAAGCATTTGTGCGTGATGTTCGGAAGCCTTTTCACGTACGGCTGGATTATTCTGCTTCGCGGGAGCGATTAAAGGCTACTTCTATTGCTGACAGAAGCGTTTCCTCTTTTACTCTCCATCTATGTCAGCTATCACCTTCTTGTTGTTCTTTTTCTCCGTTTATCTAATTCCATCTACAAATTACTCTATCAGTTTACTTATTTTTCCTTTATTTTAGTTTCGCGCCTGCCCTTATTCTCGCTCTTTCGCGCTTCCAGATACTGAGTACTTTTTAACTTGCTTATATTCTTTGTCTGCATTCAACTTTTGTTCTTTTCGCCCCTTCGTTTCCCTACGCCATATTCAGTATAACATATCGCCGCCTCTTTCTCTGTAATTCTATACCCTTGTTCGTCTTTGTGAAAATCTCTTTCTTTACCGCGCTTGGTCGTTTGATCTGTCTTCATCACCCGGATATTCAGTCGAACAGTGAAAAATGCGATGAAACATCTTTGCCTGTCGAAAACGGATGCTGACGCAAATGAAATCGGCAAGATCGGGAATAGGAAAGGATACGAAAAATGTCCGCTTTTTTTTATAACATCTTTATTCCGTTGATGTATTTTTCGAAATAGAATTTGATAAAATCCATAGAATCATTACATTTTGAGAAATTATAGGTAAATTTATTTTCATAATTTAAATATCTTGTCTGCTTCTAACAGTATATAAATAATATGAATTCAACAATTCAATTTTACAGGAGTGAAATAAATATTATCCGATGTTCGATTAACATCGGAGCGTTTATAATGATCGAAGAAGTCCAATACAAACGATATTTATAGAATTAAGTTAATTGTATTAACGAGAAGATATAGTTATCAAATTTCATTTATTATTAGAGTAGAGATAAAAAAATCTTTAATTAATTTTAAAATGAAAACGTTATAATTGATCAGTCGTTAGTGTCAATAAATTAAATAATAGTCGTTTTTAAGACCAAGACATTTGGTCGTAAAATAAATAACTTCGGCTCCGGCGAAGTGGCGAGTATTGGCTAATCACTGCGAGGAAAAAAAGGTTACGCACACGCGACATTTTTTTGCACGACGCGGGAGAAAAGTGAATGCGTTAAGTGTAAAGCTCGTTTCATGCATAGAAAGAAAAAAGTGCACTTTTCGCACTGAAAAAAATGACTTTACGCAGGAACTTTACGCACGCCCGTGCAAAAAAGAATTTTTTTTTTATACACAACAAAATTTTGCACATGCCTAGCAGTAAAAAAGGTGGTCTACTTTTTGGCTAGTTTATATGCAGTTTGATTTGTCCCGTGTTAAAGGTATAGGATAATTGGGCAGTATAACAGAAAACTGTTCAGATTTCTACCAGGGATCAATGAGTTATATTAATTGTTGCGTAAACGTAGATTACTTATATACCATCGAGTAAATTATTGGTTGCCTAATTTTATACTAATAGTATATCTCATTATATACATTGTTATCAACTATAAAGCAGCGAATGTCGATCGGATTAGGCTTTTCGTAGCATAGAATGCTGCGAGGACTATACTATGCTATAATAATGCCTCTGTTACGGTGACTGTGAGTAGGCACAGTACGATAAGCCGTTTACCTCGTAAACTTGACAAATCGGACTAACGGGACTAATCGCCTCGTAAGCGACAGGCTCGTTCGATATCGACCACTACAAAGATTAATCGGTCGTATCTTTCTAATTTTGCCCCCCCCCCCCCCTCCCCGCCCCTGACCGAAATATTACATATACTTAATGAATAATTATGTTTATCGATAAAAAATGATTTATGACGAACAACATTCATTACGATAACGTTCAATGTCGTTGTACATGCGAATACGAATTCTCAGTGTTCATTCCGTCGAAATGCGCTTTTCAGATGCCTAATATATAGGATTTCAAACCTACGGATTAAAAAATGTTGTAAAGCGACGTTAGTATGTTTTTGGTTGAAAATATAGATAATTAATTCAAATTTTAAATAAACTTGATAAATTCATGAAAAAGTTATAAAGTTATAAAAATGCGAAATAACCAGAAATAACTGGTTTGATTAAATTACCAAGAAAATGACGAAAAATTATTGGTTTTGACCTTGAAGTCAAATTTGAAGCTTATTTGAAGATTATAGTGATTTTTTCGAAGCAATAGTTTATAATTTGCAAAAATGACCTTCAGAAGGTCAAATATTGAATTGTCCAGGAGCTGCTTTCTTCGAACTTTAGGTTTATTGAGCTGACAAATGTTTGATTAGGCTCTGGTGCCAATTACCTTAACCATTTTGGCCTTGAGGTAAACTTAGATTACATATGTTTTGCGGTCCACAAAACAGAAAGACGCTCATAAAACGTGTTTACGTTTTCAGTGTAAATTTTATATAAATTTACTATATTAACGGGTGTGTATAAAGTAACTCGGTGGTTTTAAAATTCGTGAACTTCCATAATATCCGATCTTGATGAACTTTTTGACGGATGTTCCTCTGGTCATGGGCTTTTTTGGAGATTTTCTCAGATTTTTTCTATTAATGAAGAATACACTTTGAAAAAATGGTGATAAATGCGTTTTTTAAAGCTTTTTCAATAATTTAAATTCTATTTCATGTTTTTTGGATGTTTCTTGATCAGTCCTCAATTTCTGATGTCATTTTGAGAACAACATTTAAGCTTCACCACCATTTAAGCTTCACCATCACGACAAACATACATTAATGAAGCTTTTTAATTTTTAATTTTTAATTTTTTTCTGGTAAAAATTTTATTAAGATCGGATGAAAGTGTTGGGAGTATTATGGATGGAATTTGAAATATCCTTGATGTTAGAACTATCCCCTGTTTTCTCTAATAAGTATTACAAAGTCTGTTAAGCCTTGTCAGGAATATGCGATGAAATCAAACGCGACGTATAAGACCATGCCAGAAACTAACGGGAAATTTCTACATTAACTTTCAGCAATGTTTAGAAAAATTATTTATCAAAACCGAGATCAAAACGTTTTTGAGATCGTCGGCGAATCGAGAAGTAGCTGTAGTTTTTAAAATGGAATTATTCATTTTACGTTCTTGTCATTTTTTTATGATCAATACATTCATAATTAAGTACCAACAATTTCAGGCTGTAGTTTTTTTGATAAAAAACTGTTACCAGTGATGTGATTACTGGTGTATATTTATAATGGTATAAAATACTGGTAAATTATTATATTGGTATTATTTCTGTTGATCGAACTTAGAAACGACCAACGAAAACTATGACCGAAAATATGAACACAAACATATATAAACACAATATAATTTAGTAATACTAAATAAGATTTTACATAATATACACCATTAAAATTCAACATTTCTTTAAAAAATGTATCGCAACCACAAGTGGACGCATCGCTGCATGAAGTTCGGAGATCGCACCGTGTCGTGTTGGTTTTATTGTATTTGCGTTATTGGAGGCGGTCGTGGATTTCGTAAATGTTGCACGGCCGGTATACGCAATAATCGAAAGAAGTCTTTTACTGCATACAGATAAAAGTAAATGCGATTTCATCTCCGCTAATGCTACAATTTAAGCGGTTCGTAGAAAATAACGTCGTTATACGTGCTCGGCGGCCGTGGACGATCATCCGAGCCTGTATAACGTATTTTCTCAATTTTCGCGATATTTTCAACGACGTTACGGGAAATATCTCTCCATGCTTTTCAAACGATAAGATGCGCCAGCGCGCCGCACTACACAACCATCATCTCAGAATGAAAATCAATCGCTATAGTAGTCTCGCGATGACACGGTTCGATCGATAAATAGTCGGATCCTCGGAGGTCGAACGGTACCGAAGAGTAATTTCATCTTACTCCAGTATTTGCTCTCCACTATACTTACTACTAAATAGTCTCTATAAATATCAGTACGATAATTTTCTTTTTCATAATTTAATTTTAAAAAAGGCTACTTTATTTTGTTTTCCATGTCTTTAGATCATTATTATGGTTATAAACTTTGCGCCAAATAATTATTTGAATTGATACATGTCGAAAGCAATAGACAGACTGCATTTGTTGTAGCTGAACAAGCTATTAATTCAATCAATAACCGCATGATATTTCGGCCATTTGAATTTACTTCGGGGATTATACTGTATGGCTAAGTTTTGGTGGAGTCCGAAGCCACGAAGTGTCAGACTAAACTTAAGACTATGACCCACATTGTCGACTAACTTTGGAGTGTCGGGAAACAAAGTTCTCGAGAAAATATGTGCGGGAGATGGGGGTGGACCATTCAAGAATAATGAAGAAAGGCGCAAATTATTTAGTTATGACACTATTGAGGATTTAGTGTTGTGTTAATAAAACAAATAGAACGAATACCATTTTCTCTTCTTCCTGAATACAGATATTTTTCTTTTTTTAAATTCAACCATTTGAAGAAAAGTGTTAAAGAGTAAAACATTCACTTCTTAAAAGTGAATTTTGGAATCAATCCAAAAACTAACACTTTCACTGTTTATTAAAAAAATGCGGTTTTCACCCTCCAGAAATTTAGAAAGTAGAAAATTTGCTAACTTTTCGCGATCATTCATGGATAAATAATGTTTATATAAATTTGTTTAAGAAATAGTTGCCCGGGCAGGAAATATACTCCATCTTGTTCAAAATTTCTCCTTATCTCTGTCCCTATTTGTTACTGATACTTAATCAATATTCCTAAAGCCAATATTTTATGACTAAATGTTAATGATAAATGATTACTAAGAAAACTCACCAGGAAGTTTACATTCACGCTCAGTATCATTGTCGATTATCGAGGTTGCCCATGAAATCTTCAAAGTCTTTCTAGTACCAAAGCCGAAGTTGGTATGGTGCAGGGGTAAATTGACGAATTTCATTTCATTCCAAAGTAATGCATTTAATTAATTTCGCCCGTCATTCAAATTAATGCATATTGCAAACTGCAAGTTTCCTCGAGTAGTTATGGTATCATTAGCACTAGACTTAGATGAAAGATTATTCCGATAGTCCAATGTAAATTTGTATCTTCTCTTCTTTTTTTTTTTTTGTTGATACTGGGTTATTTGCAGAATCATTTTAAACTAAAGTTTTGTTATAATTAGTTATCCTACTTTGTAAGTCGTCAAATCATCCCAAGAACTTTTCAAAATGAAAAAAAAAAAATATTCGGGTAAGTTGCCTAGGTGACAAGTTAAAGAGTGAAAAATAAGTAACCTCCCGTACTGAGTACTATTTTCATCAGGTACAGCTATCTAATTCCCATTGGAAGGATTTACTATAAAGAAGTAGTTGTGCAGCCTACACGACTATGTTAAATCTAACATAGGTCACTCGCTTAGTATCCGATATTTCCATACGTATTAAAGAATGCAAATCGTGGCTGGAATTCTTAACTCATTTTTTATGCTTATATGGTTGTCGAATTCACCTTATCAAATTCTCAGTATAAAGCGATAAATCGGACTACATTTTGTTTAAATATATATATTTTTTTCTAAGATATTGTTGAGTTCATCCGTAACTGTTTAAATATCAGTCATTATACAATTTCATTGATTTTCAGGTAAATATTGAATGCACCTCGCCCTTTATGTCTCTCCCTATCTGGCTCCTTCTCTATAAGTCTCAGAGGAGTTTCGGTCTCAGTGAGCCGCAGATTCACAAGCATCGGCGTAATTTGAAAGTTCAAGCGGTACAAGCACCGCAATCGAGATTGCCTCTACGTCCCTCTGGCCCTATTGGCCCGTTGTAGATCGATAAACCGCGGCGAATGCTACGAATGATTAGGCGAATCTTAACGATAGCTTCGCGAACCGAAAGCGAAGCGAATTCCCAGGATGGATGACGTAATTGTTCTCGCGAGCTTGCAATTATTGCTGGTGCTCGAATTACTAGAAGTCATGCTGCGGAAAATTCTAAGCGTTCTGGAGTATACAGTGGAACGGCAGGCTGAATGGAATGTCCTTTGTCAATATTTCGAAAATTTGTATGTAAATATTTTTCTGAAATTAATGTGTAGGTACTATTATCCTAAGGTATGAAAAATTCGTCAATGTTTGCAGATTTACGGTCAGAAGATTTCAGGAATTTTTGACAGTTAGACATTGACGACAGTTATAATCGATCATCATCTAGTTGATACTTGATTCAATCCAACTATAGAACTGTTATATAGTTATTAACAATTCTTAAAATGATTAAGTCTCGTCACTTTATAACCTATAATAAGAGTCCTGTGATTTTTAATATTGTAAAGTCGTTTCTGATTACAAAAGTGCAAATTGTACAGAGAAATATATATGCATATATATGACTTTCTTCAATTATCGATCGAGAATTATCATTCGACATCTGTTAATGTATACTGTACCGTTGAGAAAATAAAATTTAAGTCCGGTCAGCTAATAGAGGATATTATATTTCTAACGATGAAGTTTTAAGTTTTAAATTAATTCGATTAGATTCGACACAATAAGGAAAGAAAGAATAAATGGAGTCGGCAGAAATAGCAGCTCTTACTCGAGGCAACCTCGTTAATGACGACCCAATTTTTAGTCGACCTGCAATGCCCTGCGATGTAGGGCGAAATAAAGGATTCTCGATTAAACGCGGGAAGTAAAATACAATCGGCGTCATTTTAAAGAGCTGTAATTCGAATGTGCTTTTAAAACGTCACAAGTTACTAATTTAATACTCTGTGCTTGAAATTGGAAAATTAATATAGTTTTGAAATACCGAGAAGTATTTTACGAACAATAAATGATAAAGCGTTGTCACCTGTTGATTAATTGTATGAAATTATAAGTATACTTTTAATAATGCTTTCAATTATTTAAAATTAAGTTAACAACAGATGCTATATTATATGGCATCAGTATATTTGATCAATATTTAACAGAAGATGTGCGTGCTGATGTTTTTACTAATAAAGATAAAAAAGTTGATGTATTAAATTAATAATTAAAAAAGCAGAAACTTAGTCAAACACGAATTAGAACTCAAGAGTATCGGTTAATGTGCTTTAAATGTGAAAAATTCTAATATGCACTAGTTTAATAAGTAACAATACTATTATGAAGTGAATATTTTAGTAGACATGGTAAAATTTTGAACTGATTCAAACTTTTGGGGTAAATTACAGCATCGAATCAATATTTCAATCGAAAGTGTTAATATTGTCTAATTTAGCGGATATAAATGGTTAATGGTGGTCATACATAATTATGCAATTAATTATTAATCAACGTCAGTATTTGACCTACTCTCTCGATTTAATATACATTCAACGATATCCCGTTTAATGTATGCAGCATATAAGATCGATTATATCTAGTGATATCAATTCATTAGAAATATTAACTCGGTACACAGGAAATAAACGTGATTTTCAATTACGAATAAATCTACATAGTTTTTTTAATTTCAAATTCTAAATTAATTATAAAAGAATTTTGGCGGGTATTACCAAATAAGTGATAGAAAATTAATTTTCTTGTGATTAAAATTATCAAAAAGTAATAACAACGTAATAATCGTTCAATTAAATAGCGACACTTGAAGATAGGGAATAGAAAATTCGTTTGGCAAAATTCTAGAACCTGGATCTGGAGAAAAGTGTTGAATTTCATTATTATTTCTTTATTCAAGTTATACATGACTGCATTAAAACGTAATTAATTTCTATATATAATTGATGGATGTACTTGCAAGCTGGTGATCTTCTAAAGAGTGATGTTAATGTATTTTGGAATAATTCCCTAGTAGAAATCTGTTCCCAAATATCTGGGCGCGATCTGGGTCCTGACTCGCGCCTTGATAGATATCCAGGCGCGAGTCAGGGCCTAGCTTACGCCCGGATATTTACAAACTGATTTCTACTAGGGAATTTGTAACATTTAACAGTTTGTATATTATTCTGTTCTTCAACCTATACCGATTAAAAGTTCCAAAATTACATTGAAAGTTCTTTGAAAACATATTACGTTCACAGTTTGTGCTCTGATGTATTATTCATATTTACGCAAACTTATAATCCTTTCTATAATATTCATTAATATTTGATATAATTTTTTGAATGTAAATTCATTATACATTATATTATAATATTTTATTCATTAGAAATATCATTAATTCATTTATATATTTATTCAATTATGTGAATGTAATATCCTTTTTTATTAATTTTCGAAAATCTATTGCAAAAGTGTTATAACATCATGAAAAATGATATGTGAGGAAAAAGTAAAGTGACTTTTTGCATAAATAAAATAAATTAAAGGAATATTCTTAATACCTTCGAGATTATAAGCGTTTGAGACTAATGTACGTATACCTACAGGTTTATTTTTGAGATAGATTAATAATATTTACATATTACATACACTAAAATTAGAACATGATTTTCATAATTCTTTTATTAATTAAAAAATGTACAAAAGTATTAATTTCTTTCCAGTTTTCTACTCTCCCTTAAAAGTTTCTAAAAGATTAAATTGTTAACTTTACAGTGGCTTAATTATTATTAATTTTTAAATTATATTTTAGGTATTTTCTATAAAACTAAAATATAAATGTGATTCTTAATAATTAAAACTAATTTAATTTTTAATTAAGTACTAAGTTTTGAAGTAGTATAAGATGCTTTAGCATTTCATTTCAAGTGCAAAGTTTCACTTGAAACAACCAAACAAAGTTTAGAAAATGAGAAAGTGTTGTCTTCTTGTTGTTTCTTACCTATTATTTTCTCAAAATTATAATGAAATGTTTACGCTAATATTTATTAAGATATATTTTGTAGGAATTTATTATTTAAACATTCAAGTATTTTATAGAAATATGTTAATTTATATTATATTGATATGGAACATTATAATAGATATATTATGATGTGACAATTGCGACGAGGACGAGTAAAACGGACAAGAAGTGAATCGTGTGAGAATACATTAATCAAGGACTGATCTTCTACATGGCCGATTGCCATATTGTTGCAAAAAATGTAGGGAAAAAAAGAAAGTATAGTTTTTATTGCCTTATTCGTTCAAGTCCATTTTTCTTAGCGTAAACCCATTGATCCTAGAGCGGTAAAAATGGCTTCTTTATGAAAATAATTATTGATTGCCCCTTATTTTAGTGTCTCTAGAGTAAAAATGACAATATTGATATAGATAAATGTAAAAGATAGAAAGTGGAAAGTGTGAAGTTGGTTGAACTTAATGCTCAAGGTGAGAGTATCAAGCGTTTTTACGAAAATTGATAAATTTTCAGACCTGATCATATTCGCAAAATTATTAAGTATATTAGAAAGCAAATTATTAGAATATGGTGAGAAAGTATATAAGGTGGCAATCCGGTTGATGAATATATTATTGTTAGGGTATGAAAATCAAATATCAGAGAGAGGGAGAGAGATAGCGGGATAAGAAACAGAAGAAGACTAATTTACTGGTGTCAGACAACGTGACATTGAAAGAGGTACAGAATTAGAAAAAAAAGTCCGTAGTAAAGTGGATTATTGATAGGATATTGAGATTAAAGAAGATGAAAAATTTCATAATTGAAGGAGCAAAAAAAAAGGAAAGCGACTACGGAAGAGGAAATAAATTCACAAAGGCACAAAATACTAAAAGCACGGTGTGTAGTATGTCAATGCAGGCAAAAACTGAAAAGAACTCTGATAATGGTAAAAATGAAGATAAAAAGTTAATTTAAAAAAGTGAATTATGCTTTATCAAAAAAGTTTCAACAATTACAGAGCTTTTAATTACAATTTTTTATTAATTATTATTATTATATTATTTCATTAATTATTTATAAACCAGTTATTGAGCAGATTATGGAAACGGCGTGAAACTAGCAGAGTTAGTGAAGAGAAGAGTGGTCGTTTTGACCACTCAACAATAAAATATTGTTGAATCAACCATTCTATATAGTTGATGTTCGCATGGTTGGCGCAATCATTTCTGTGGTCGGTACAGCCATATTATAGTTGCTCCAACAATACTCTCTTTCCGTGTATAGATAAAAAAAAATTAATTATTTAATATTTATATTATTACTAAAGAGTAAATGGTAAGCAAGATGCAAAGGTATTGAACGAAGAAACGAGGTTGTACTGAAGTACAATTAAAACTAAGCGAGATTCAACAAAAGTAAAATTGTTGGTTTTGTTCATTTCCTCAAGTTTCTTATCCTCGGCTATCACTGTAAAAAAAACTTCCAAAAAACTTCCAGTGCATGTTCATTAATCCTTCATACTATATATGTATATATACATAATATATAAATATACTCCATTGAAAATTAATGTACAGTATATTAAATTTAAAGGCCTTTTAAAGGGCTCAATAATACCATTTTCTAACTGAAATATTGAATAAAGTATATATATGATATAATGAAGTTGTAAAAAATGATATGATGTATGAAGTACGACAGTGTAGCATTTCAGTTTTCAGTTTTCATTCATATAAAGACACCTCCAATTAACGCAAACATACTTAATAACTGAAGCGTATACATCTTGGAAAGTACTTCATAAAAGGAGAACTCATGAGACTTTTCGTAATGCTGAAGTCAATTTACGTACATCAAAGCGCCGATCGGTGACGAATTCCATTCGTCCTTTGAAAGGGCTCGTATAACGATCGTTGACTTATCTATGATAGACTTGACCTGTGGTAAAGCGAGTAAACTGGCGTTTTAATGATTATTTCTTACTCTCATTATACCAGTAAGCGCGGGAAATACTATAATGGCAAGGGCGTTATGAATGGAAGACTCATGAATAATGAATGGATGGTGTGTAATTGCTTGCGCGCGACACGTACATGCGTGAAACTCATTTCTCTTTTGAAGCGCCAGGCCGTGCAGCACAGTTGTCGAAGAGGCTTACGAGATCCGAAACAATTACTCGAGACCTTTGAATTTTACCAAGCTTCTGGAGCATTTCGACGGTTACTTGGCGACGAACAAAAGCCTAAGTGATATCGTAGAGAATTTCGTGATTCAATAATACCAGACAAACTTGGAGAATTATTTGCGGAATTTTGTGGACAAAAAACTAATTAACACTGATTAATTCTGAAAAATTACCAGATATAAAGTTACAATTTGTTAATCACGTTTTTGTACTAAATTAAATGTATTTATAGATTTTTTCCATCAGTCTCTATTTCTCTAGTTATTCGGTTTTTATTTTTTCTAAACTTTACTTCTTTTTTATTGTAGAAAAAAAATAAAATGTAATATCACTCAGTTGACGAAAAATCAGTTTGAAAATACGTTTGTAGATATTTAGTAAAAAAAAATCTGATCATAAAACTTGTCCAAAAGTTTCCAGTAGAAGTCGAAAAGAATATTTAAAAAATTATATGAATATATATATATATATATATATATATATATATATATATATTTCTTAAAGATAATTTTATATCAATTTAAGAGAATGACAGTATACGATTTTGTTGCATTTAATATTATGCTTTTATAATTGCTCACTTTATAGAATGCTATAATTATCTTATTTTACATCCCTTTTGTTTTCTATGTCCTCGATTTCTTTCTACTTCTTCCCCATCTTTTTGATTGTTTCTTTTTTTTTGGTTGTATTTTTAAAAAATGTTGTTTCAACCTTTATTTACAAGATCCACACTCATCTTGACATATCGTTTCTTCTATTTTTATTATTTTCTTACCTTCTTTATTCTTACTAATATTTTCGTATTTCTTATTTTCTCATTTTTCTATTTTTCGATCTTGTATCTTTTTCCTACCATCCAAAAAATGTTCATAGTTCACTTTTTTCTTCTCATCTCTTTTTTATCACTATGCTTTTATTTCATTATCTTTATTAAAACAAAAAATAATAATAATTGATTATTTCCTAAACAGAATAAAATTTAAATATTTTATCCGAATAGTGTCTAACATAGATTCGTTTCACTTATTGTCTCACCTTATTTTTGTTGTTTGTCGACCATGTCTGTGTTTCGACGCAATTATTTTTTTGTTTTGTTTTTTTATTCAGTTTGCACAAGACTTTGGGATTTACTCTACTTTTACGAAAAATTCATATTCATACCCCTTTACGTTCGCTGTCGTGTTCCTGCGGGATTTCCAAATCTCCGTATCGCTGTATGCAAGATTCTCGAGCAATTTCGTAATAACGCTACCACGTTTCACATCGGCCAAATGAGCCGAATAGGAGAAACCATACTCTAGCCGCGTATTATGACCCGCGGATTTAAGGTTAACCTGTTTCTCCGCACACTATATCCAACCTCGTTCCTCTCCTGGGCGCAATTACGAAGAATTCATTGCACTCGTGATAAATGTGACCCCGTAACACTATGTTGGCTTTTATATGAAATTTTGGAGATTATTCTTTCCAGCGACAATTTCATTATATTTTTGGTCGTAATTCCTTTTCGCAATTAAATTACCTAGACGCTGATGATTTCTTCTGCTTCACTGATCGTAGCGTTATTAGGGCAGGTGAGAAATTGTCGGAAAGCGTAAATAAAAAGTTAACACAGAGGTGATTATAATTGCAATTAGCAATAATACACTAATTTTTTTTCAGAATTTGGTATCTGATGTTCAACGTGGTTATATCAGTAACGTATGCACTGAATGCCAGTACATTAGACTCGATGTTGTAACATTTGTCGTCCGCAATTTTGGACAAACAAATTTCTAAATTTTTTTAATGTGATGATCATGCGTGAAATATGACACGAAATTACACGGAGAAACGAGTTCATAACGCTTCCAGTCGATAATGAAGATCAGTGGACTTGGGTTCCATGATGTTAAAATAATGATTCATCTTATTGTGATTCATTAATAAAGACAATATTTTTCAAGCATCATGGCGTCCATCGTTATAATAATACCTCATATATTATACCCTTTATTAACTGCAAAGAATTATATTAATTACGATTTTGAACGCACATCGATAATAAGTTTGCCAAGATTACAAGCCCTTCTAGACTTCGCTCAAGCTACAGGGAGTAGTTGTATCCAATCCTTGGAAACCTATGGAGGTGTGCACTCTCCAAGTCTTTGCGTTCTACCGGGTACAGACGGCAAGAAGCGGCTTCTTCTCTCGCGTCTCGTTCTCTTATCCACCATCATAATTCCGTGGAAATTTCATTTCGTATACGGAAGAAACCTGCAGCACTTGTAGTCCAATCAAAAGCAACGCGCAAGGAGGCTTTCTCAAAGCGAAGCCTCTTTCCTGTGGTCCCTATCTAACTCGCCTCTCCCCACTAGCGTTCCTTTTCTACACTTTTTTCTTTCCTAAATGTATCTTCTTCTTCTACTCTCATACGTTCCCCATCTCAATCTCTTTCGCGCCCCTTTCTGCTCGGCCTACCCCGCACCCCATCAGTCAGCACGTCTCGAATTGGCTCCCTCTTTTACCACCTCCCTAACGCTTTCTCGGTCTTCCCAGCACTTTCTTTTCGTTAGCTTACTTTCTTTCCACTTTTGGCTTTCTGCTTTTTTCTTTCTGCGTTTTTCTTCTTTTCTTAAATTTCTCGCCAGTGTGTTGTCTTTGTGAAGACACTCGCCTCCTTTCTCTTCGTTTGGATAGCTCACGCGTTCTTCTTTCTCGCACTTTATTTCCTAAATGCATCTTCTTACATTCTTTCGATTGTGTGTTTCCTTTTCTTCCGCTCCGTCCCGCTGTATACCTCAAGGCAAGACTCGCTCTCCATCTTTATCGTAGTAGAGATTCATTTTCTTTATATCTCGATCTCCTTTCCCCCTCATTGTTCCACTAACCACTTTGCTCTCCCTATCTTTTTCCACTGGCTTGTCTTTGTGTTCCCGAAGATGGGTTCGGCGCGTTTCAGGAAGCAGAATGCTGCGAAAAGAAAATACACGCATGAATGAAACGATAGACTTGAATCCCTTTGAGGGTCCACAGGTCGGATTTTCGCGGAAGGCACTTCGCGAGATTGGAGCGAGTGACTCCTAGCGTACTCTCACAGATTCCAATCAAAGATTTCGCTTCGATAGATGTCAGAAGACGACGAAGGAAATTATTGTTTTTACGGTTTCTAATTGTAAATTAGCAATTGATTGGCATAACTTGAATCCCTTATCAGTTCGCTCCAATAACTGCAACTGTGCCTTTGTCTATTTAACTATAAATAAGATGAAACGTGTTTTATCTGTAATCAATTTACGCGTAGTCTAAACACAATGTCCATCATATTCCGAGTAACAATTGCGTTCGAAGATTCGAATAATCTTGGATCATTGACGCAAGGGAGATAAATCAACGTCCCTCACGTCAGTGAGTGATCCATGACGTCCGATTCACAGGTTTACACCCTGGCATCGGTTTCGCTTTTCGACCATAGACCTAGCCGTACCTCTGTAATTGGCCTAACTGGAATGCCAAACCGGAACCCCTGTGACACGGTTAATTACAATACATGGCCGACCATGAATACACGTCATATAGGCCGAGAGGAGCAGAGACGTCATTGCCTCCAGTGGATGTCAAAGCTCCCGCATCGATACGCACATGTACTCTGGAGCGGTAACAATTCGTTATCCTCGTCTCATCAGTGGAGAATTACCGTGAATCGTGAATGCAAATTGGAATCATTTACAATTAAACAGTCCAGGCAAATAAACTGATTGTAAGACAATTCAGGGATTCCAAACGCTTCGCGACTAAAGCGCAGAGGGTTCGCGTGGTAGTTATCAGCGTTAATTAGTGTCACATTTTCAATGTTTATATTTACCTCATTACATTATAATGGCAATTGATTTTTTACAGCAAAAGTAGTAGTCTTTAACCGTACAGCAATCATTGCAATGCTGCGTCCGACCAATGTAGAGTCGTACTACTTATTGGACGGATCGAACTTTGGGGAACAATTTTCAGTGCTCGCAACTTTTAAAATATTGTTTGGAATTTACATTCATTTTCTATATATCACTATAGAATTAGATTAGTTATTATTATTATAAAAAAATTAAAAAATGGAATTATTTTTTTATTTGGAAATATAAACTAAGCTGGGATTAAGAGTGGTGACATGGTTTATTCTGTAGACTCTTTATATATATATATATATATATAAATATTTCCATTTTTTTTTTTTTTTTTTAATAATAATAACCAAAATAAATGGAAATATTTTTAATCATTTTTACGATGAAATTTCATTTCGCCGTTATAATCCGAAGGAAATCTAATAAGTAAATCCAAAATTGCTTTGCCATCAATTTCGAATGAAAAGTGTGCAAATAATATGAAGTTTATACGCTTTTACAAAATACATTTTTCAGGCCGCGAAAATCAATTCGCCCGCGGCGCACCGTTTCTTCGTATCTCTTCTCCTCTTCACAGCGGGGCTAACGAAATTATATTCGCGAAACTCGCTGCATCCTCCCGACCCCGAGTCGAAAAGCCGGAAACCGTGCGAGAAACTTCCATGTCGAGTGAAAGTACATCGTTATTTTTGAGCGAAACTCGCGATAAGTTTAGCGTTTAATCTGGCTGGCGTTTTCTCTGGGAACATCGAGTTTCCAACATGCCCCGCCAATGCACCATGTCCTCGCGACCATTTCCGAGTGACTTTCGTCAGTCACTGGTATCAAGACGTCAGACCTTTTACGAACCTGGCTCGTCCATTGACATTTATCCTACATTCCCTCACCCGATGCTTTTCTTCTTTCATCATCCCCTCTGTCTCGTCCATTTTCAATGTATTGCTTTATTTCGCCCTTTTTCGCACTTTCTCGTGTTCGCCTCGACCACATCAAGACTAAAGAGGGGCAAAGAACAGTTCTTTCGATAATGCAGTCCCGAGATTCTTTTAAAGCGCTTGAGGTAAGAGGCACTACTTTTTAAAAGGTTCTTCCTATTCACCGTTTCGTTTCACTTTTCCTCTCCCCATTTCCCTGTCGGTTCACCTCAATTCACTCTGGTTTCTAGTTCGATTGGACCAAGTTGCGTATGAATTATTTATTCGTTTTATTTTCTTGACGTTTAATCCATGTGACAATATATATACCACTTGAAATTGTTACAATCATTAATGGTGAAGTAAATGATTATGTTATTTCCAAAATTTTGAACTTTTTTTTAAAAATTTATAGATGAAATAAATAAGAAAGCTGAAGTTGAATTTGGTTATTATCATAAATCTGTTGAAGTGACTTTATTATCTTATTTAAATGTCATCCATAACTTCAAAAGGATAATATTCACTAAATGCAGTCATATGAAGAGGACTTAATAAAAATTAGCTTAATGAGTTACTCCTGTTAAATTTTCGACTGTTTCGCCTTGCAATTTCTCGTGCAGAGTAATTAGAGTAGGGGCTTCAGACTTAAATTAAGATACTTATTATGAAATCTATGCTAACTCTGCCTTGAAATAAAATGTTCAAGATTAAAATTTCCTGATAAGAAACATTCAGGTAGGTTTTGGTCGAGGCCTTCTCAGCGTGATTAAGAGTGGATTTTTTAATATATATTCGTCGTCATGAGAATCAAAATTGTCTGATCAGAGGCGTTTTATTTATACACTATATTAATGAAAAAACCTTTTTCTGCCAAGTCGTATCAGCTAAGATTCGTAAGTATCCTAAATAATGATCTATACAGCATGACCCACTTGCAAGTTTAGCGACACAAGAAATATGTAGAGATCGACATTACCATATTGAAATATTTCGAATGTTATACCGAAACGAAATTGTTAGCATCCATCGAATATTGTCTCGATATTTACTTCCGCATGTTCTTTTTGATTCCATCCTGTATTTGCCGACCTCGTACGATATTCAGTTCGCGTCATTCTCAAACTCGCCGTGGGAAGTCCATCTTCTCCCCGGGGTCGGTAAATGCTCCTTCCTCGTGCCGCGTTACTTCCGGCTAAAAGGGGGATCGACGGTGACGTCATTCTGCCATCGGAGGATCTACAAACATCCTTTATAGCTCGATGCACCCTCTCAAGCCTCTTGCGACCTACACAGACTCGCCGATATGTCTACGCGGGATGGGCATAGTGCACGTTTCATCCTGGCGGACTTTAAGAAAATGTCACTGCAGAAAAATACGAATACGTACTTTTCAAGTGAACAACGTCAAGACTGCACGAATTGGACTGCTGTACGACATGCTCGTGGGCAACGTTCATTTTTCATCTGGAGAAATGCGATTATTTCGGTTCTGGGACTCGTTTGACTGGGCACGTGAGTGGTTTCATCGCCAAGTTTCGTGTGACTTATATATAACGCTATGAATTTTTTGCTGCACACTGAAATAGAAATTATATTATTAATTCTATTCTGATTTAATTTGCCAAATTTCTACAATATCTGCTATCAGGTAATTAAATAAATTAACATCATCTATTGTATTCAGAAATTCAATCACCAACAGTAAAACTATCATGTATATATCATTATGACATCAGATTACTTATATTGATATACGACTTTAAATTAAAGAAGCATTTATCCAACCGAAGTACACAAGCACAATGGGATATTTTGCATTACTTCACCTATGATTCAGAAAATATCCCGAATACTTTGTTGGAGGCGTCTGAATTTTGGCAATTAGTAAACTAGTGAAAAGTAAAAGGTCTTATTTATGAAAACCTATAATGAGGTACTTCCTGATCAGAACCTCATGTCATTCGTAGGTTTCTTCGTTAAATCTATATCTCTTATTATTTTGCTCTTTTAACAGACGATTATTGAAATATTTAAAGATAAAGATGTATGTATAATGAACGTACAATGGGTGTACATTATTTGTGCATATCTGGATATTCAAAAATTGCTCAAGTCGAATTGTAATTGGGTTATTGTTACGATCGTATTGCCTGTAGATTACCTGTTAATAATTATTTCATACTTCTTTAATGTACTTTCCGTGTCTCTTTTCATACCTTTTTAATAAAGAGTGAACCTAAAACCATTGCACTAAAAATAATAATTGACACGAGCATGATGATTGATCACTTTCCATACAAACTAGTGGTGTAACTATTTTAATATTCGTTCGTTATTGACTTAGATTGTTACTAATATTAAAAGTTGTTGACTGAATCTAAATGAAACACTTTTGCTTTTAAATTTCTTGATATGTAAATGTTGTGTACACAATTGGTAAGTTCCATTAGACTGTTTCTACTTGAAAGCAAGCAATCAATGTAAGTTACTTTTGTTTTCTTGCTTAGTCTTCAATATACCAGGAAACAAATTGTTTACAATTACGAAAGTAAGGAAGCAAACCAACTGAATATTAGTAGTTTTGAAATATGGGAATAAATGTGCAATCAAGCACTTGCCAAAAACTCCTTAAAAAAAAGGACTAACAGACCGAAAATTGGAACAAATTGACTACAATAAATAAAAATCCTTCACTTTCAACTATATATCAAAATAAAACCGGAACAAACCATAACATTTTTAAAGTTCTATTTTTTAGGGTTTGAACACATTGAATATTTTCAAATAAAACTTTAGGACTATTCCATATTGGATTATTGACTATCTGAGGTCTGAAGATGAAGTCATTAGAAAAAAAATTCTTTTTCCATTATTGAGGTCTGAAAATTGTTAGAATATGTAAAACATACTTTGGAATGAATGAAGTAAAAAAAAAAATAAATATTTGGTATTCAATTATTTTGGTGCGACACTAAAATATCAGATAAATGTAGTATTACTCCAGCGATTTTATCATTTCTAGCATAACTATACGTAAAGTGAGGAATCAATAATGTAAGGCAAGAGGTCCTCCGCTTGTTCGATTGGTTGTCATCGCATAGATGTATAGACTCCACATTACTGCACGCTGTAGGGTGCTTATCTATTTCGCCTCCCCAGTTGACAGACCTATACACTTTAACATTAAGTAATATCGATTTACAAGAATATCCTTTGTAGAAGATCTTTGGAATCTATCCAATAATATATGTATCCACTGTGAAACAAAAATGTCAGTTTAAAAACACTTAAAACTTTCATGCGTTATCTATATATATAATAGGTAGCTGCATTATCGTAGCCAAATTTAAATCGCGTAGTTAAATAATACAATCTTATTCTGCACACGTTGGTTACCATAAGTTTTTTTAAATAAATTCATGGCTATCAAATTAACCGAAATGTAAATTTTTTTTTTTTATTAACTGACTGTTCAAACTAATACAGAAAAATATTGAATAAACTTTGGTAATAAGTAGGTTAAATTACAACACTCAAATGTTCATAACGTGGTTATCACTTAAATAAGAAATATTATCTGCACTTAAAACTTAAGTATTCCATCCATTTACAACATAAGTATTGCATCCTGCAAGCAAATAACTTCATTCGAAACAATCAAAAATCGTCTCAGGCTAAAGTGAAATATCTGTCCAGTGAAGTGACGTTAGTACGATACTAATCTCTAATGTGTTAATGCTCTTATCGGAATTAGCGCTCACTGATAAAAATTTCCATTGCACCGAAAGTAAATGTTAATTCCATTAAAGAGAATTGGACGTTAAGAAAAGAGCACTTTAAGCATGAGCATTTCAAAAAGATAATCTGATAAAAAGTCTTATATGCGCAATGATATTAAAATAAATGCATTTTACTTTTATGAAAATATGGATGAAACTTAATCCAATTCTTCAGAAACATTTCACTATTTACGCTCGGTTAGCAAAACTCCGCGAGTAAAATTTCCAGTTGACCCGTCCGCCATTTTTCCCTATCTGGAAATATATTCCTCTATTTCCGTGGAAAATACTTCACGCGCAAAAGGCAGGCAGCATTTGACGTACGAGATGAAAGATAGACCCGTAACGCGCTCGGGCTACACGTGGTTCGTCGAGGGCCACTTTGGTGGGATATTTCGCGAATTTTCCGACTTCCCCGCTGGCGTCTGCTTTCTTCCACTCCTTTTCCTTTGTTATTATTTACCATATCTCGTATTTCTCTTATTTGCGCTCGCTTATTCACCGAACTGACGAAAGTTTTACGCAAAAGTACTGTACAACTCGCGAGATCCGGATGCAGACGAGAAGTCCGATTTGGAGGCGGCAATGCTTTCCTTCCATTCTTTCGCGTTGCTCGCAAAAACAGCAGCAAACGTGCGATATTAATGCCGCTTCAAAATTAATTTACTTTTTATAGTTATTTTCTTGCTGTTACATATCGTTTCGATGCGGAAAATATTAAGTGTTGCTACTTTTTAATGCAAACGGTTCAAAGTTACATGAAAATATCTTATATGACAAATGTTGCGTGAAATATTCTGATATCGAATGAAGTTATGTAAGTTGATTTTTTATGACGAGCAGGTGTCACTATATATTTTATCCGCGGAGAAAGTATTTTTCATACCGCACGCACATCAAAATGCATGTTTTTTATGCCCGATACCTTTTACATCGTGATTTTTTATTCCTTACAATATCTTTTCTCCAGTGTTCTAAGATACGCATGTTTATGTGCCATAAGAATGCATACATAAGCGCAATATCGCAGAAGTAGATGGCCCGTAAAAAGTATCTTTAAATCTTCGTATGCAATGAAATATTTCGTATACGAAAACATAAAGTTCATTTCGACTATAAAATGTACGCACGGGATGTCGTAGTATGACGATCTAGGTTTTTGGTTCGTTTCAATCATTATTTTTTTTCCCTTCAAAACTGATATTTATTCGCGAGCTAAATGTTATATAAAGTGGATTAGTGATTCCTGCAAGATGCACATTTGTATACGACATCTTCTATAGAATATATAATTTTCCACATCGTTGCGATAAACGATACTCACAAAGCTCTACCAGTAAATTCCGCATTGCTACCTGCAACAAAAAGAATATAATAATAATTACTGTAACACTAGGCAGCCCTATGTTTAGTATAATTATACACCCATGTTATAAATTTTTGATGCAGCATGTAACTACCTTCGATTCTTGAATAATGGAGTACATTATACATGAAGAGAAAGAAATGCATCTTTTAAATTTCCATGCATTAATTCTCATAATGAATGTGAGGTAAAATAATAATTTATGTAAGGTGTTTCCTGGATGCAGAAGCAAATAAATGCAGAATAGGCAATTTTCAATTTCATCGAACGAATGAATATGTCTAACTCCCCATATCAATAGCTCCATTTGTGATCCGAGATCATTTGAGCATGCACGCACCCAATAGTCAATAGCTTATGCACCCGGTCGTCGAGTGTATTCGCACCTACTTACGTACGTCGATCGATTAAATGTGCAATTAAGACATACTAAATCTCCTGGACCCTCGAGCCTTCGGAACAGTGCATCCAGCACGTACTGGATCAACCGTCAGCGATTCATATTTAAACTCGAAATCAAGCCGTGGCTGTAATTATTTTAGGCCATATGTGGCGATGCTGAACCGCATTTACTCGAGCCCGGTGCACTAGGCTTGGGTACCTACCAAAGGGATGACAAGAGACTCTTGATGATGCACTCGAACTGAGATGTAAGTGAGCGTAATGCACGTGCATGTGCACGTGCGCACGTGCACTCTCAGTAGCAAGTGCGCGTGAACGCATCCGCACATTCACACTTGCGTACTCATCGACCGAATGACTCACTCGTATATATAGCCTCTGGTTTGTATATACATATATATGTATGATTCTGACTGTTGAGCGCACGCCTCGAGGAGTGCCGATTTTCATTGTTCTTCTTTGTTCGCCGTTCGACGTCGGCGCACGCCAAATATTAGATGTGTACTGGGATACACCTCGCGAAAAACAACGGGCAGGAAATACAACCGGACTAAGTGCGGCTGACTGATTCCTTTCAACGAGACTCGTTTCTAAAGAAGGCTGATTGTCCCTTAAATTGGACAGATTTGTCAAAAAATTTAATACTATGCGGGCTCATTAAGAAGTGCTGCAGCAGCGAATATTCTTGAAATGAATTCGGGCAAAAGTCTTAATTGAAAACTGCATATATAAATAATACATATTTATTTTAATGATTTACCTAAAACGTCGAGGAAATTTATGATTAAATTATGATTTCAATAGATTTGGTGTCACAAAACCAATCCGTTTATAATCGAAGCTAAAGTCTTGAAACCTAATAATTATTTTCTATATTCAAGTATATCAAAAATATCCAGTAAACCCAGATATGTCATCAGACGTCCATAAACCGAATAAACCATGAGTTTTCAAAATCCAAATGAAATGTAGAAATACGTTAAACATTAAAATGATGTTGAATTCTGAATGTTTAAGAGGAGTCCCCGAAGCTTGAAAGATCATGTCGTAAATTTTTCCAGCTGCACAAGTAAAAAACGTATTACCCCAAGATTCATATACGATACGCGCAGAAAATATAAACGCACTAGCGATAGCGTACTTGGATATCGGGGCACGAGTAATATTCGTCCTTGCGTTGTGAAATTCCGTACGAATTTTCCGATAAAACGCGGAAAAGGTCTGAGCGTCGGGGCGCATTTTCATTGCGATGTGAGTCTTTTCCACATTCGGATCTATCCTACTGCACCGCTATTCTGCCCAGGAATTTCCTATCCCATAGTTCTTCCCTGCGTTTCCCGCCGCTCACTCTCCAAATTCCTCGGCGGCTGGCCCGATATCAGCTTATACCATTGCCTACTTTGCCTTTTCATTGTTTTTGCCTTTTATCTGTCCCACTTGGCTCCTTTTGAGCATAACTGCAGTCGTATTTTGGGGATTTCAGTCGGTGTTTCGGAAATCGTCGGCTTTGGCGCGCTCCGCTTCTTACTGCGATATCGCTTAACGTAATCCATTATTTCCAGATATGTTTTCATTAATTTCTTTTTCACATTAGAACATTCACTTATTTAATCAAAATATTTATGCGTTAATGGAAACATTGAAAAATTATTAATACGATAAAACGCTTAGAATCATTTTCTGATGATTATTACCCGATCCAACTACCCTGATGTAATCGCCTGATCAGCGCCGAGGAACAACAGATTCACCGGAGCGACAATATGGTGTATAAAGCACGCCAGTGCATGAGAGAAATCTAACTTTGCACACCGCATTTTAATTTTTCCTTATAATTGTTTCCCAAGACATTTTCCCAAGTTCTTACAATCAAATATGACGTCTATAATGTATTTTCCCCCCATTTAATTTAGGTCTTCCATCTTAGGTGAAAATATTCTAGACAATCGTACTTTCTGCATACTCGACCTCTCCTTTTATTTACTCCGCCCAGATCTTGAGCGATGCTCAATCTTTCTGCGGGCCGCATTTTATCGTTAGAATTTCAAATCGCGATTCGTACAGCGGAAACGCAAAAAGAAAGGCAAGTGATGGATTACCGCGTCTCGGGGCTTCGGCGATTGCGTTCTCAGTTTTTGCCGAACATATATGCAACCGAATTTTTGATGAATTATACTTCTTTGGCAAAAATCGTGAAAGGACTGTTAATTTTGTTATGAACATTTTATGAAACAATTTTTTAAAAAGCACTATCTTAAAAAAAATGAATTCATTTATTCTAAAAATTGTATACTTATTTTGAAATTTATTATAAAAGACTAATAAATATTATAAAAATGTGTGTTATATACGACGTGCTATAATTTTGTTATTATAATATTACTTTAATAACTAGGACAAATGAAACCTATGTGCAACGGTGAAAAACTATAGGGACGCATTTTAACATAATTAAATTTAACATGATTAATATAGTAAATAGAATTTCTTTTACGTTAAATGATATCAAACGTGGTTTCCTCTCTAAAATGCGCAGATGTATGTCGTCTTATACTTTTAAAATTTTTGTTGCAAAAAAGACTACTGTAATCTCTTTTTTTAATGAATATTATGAATTAATTTTTTTAATTCAAAATCGTATTATTTGTTACGGTGACATTTCATTTTTAACCTATTTCAATGACTATTCGAATTTAAAATTTCGTAAGGAAATTCTTCGAACCTTCTTTTGTAAGGAAGATCAGAATTCATTATCTTATCGTTTTATTATGAATTAAACATTGCATCGATCGTAACTGTTTACAAAAAAATCCATTTCGAATATGTTATGGTAAGATATCGAGAAAAAAAGTAGAAACCGAAAACATTTTCGCCAACACTATACAAGTCACATTTAAATTTGTAAGAAGGGAATTGAAATAATCTCATTGTTCTCGGATAATCAAAAAATGCAAGACATAATTTCATACATGCGGCGAAAATACTTTACATATTAAAATGGCTATTTGACGGTGATTCGAGTTACATAATATTCTTTGATTTTTCTGCAAACGTGGCACTCCGCATTCGAATAAAGAAAAATTAACAGACTCTACACACGCGATTTCCCCTCAACTATCTTCTGTTTGTAAGTGGAGCCGAGAAATGTCGGACGCGGTAGAGTTCTGAATGTAGCATAGCGTTGTTTTATCGATTTTTTCCTGCGGCGTATATCTTTCCGCGAGGTGTAAAAGAATGCAATTTTAGAAAGGAGGCAAGTTTCAAGCAAAGATTTTCCGAGGTTACAAAATGAAAGATTTGTGCTGATATTCTCATATTTGCCAGATGTTTTTTATTCGTTTTATTTTACCTTCTTTTTATATTAGAATATTAAAACAAATATCGATTTTAACTATATGTTATTATTGTACTTTTTATGCATAAAGATACGGAAAATGAGTTCAAAATGAATTCATCATGTCAAGAAATACATTTCACATCCCAAAGGTTGATATAAATGTATGATATTGAACTCAATTAAACCCCAAATATATCTCGTATTCATAATAAAGACTACTACTATTCATGACGTTTAATCTCGTAAGGGTTGCTTTTAAATGATATTTCAACGAAATAATAAGAAAAGAAACAGATGAGGCCAGAGAATATTTTAAAGTATCTTTGATTCAAGCGAAGTTAGCATTTATTATTCATGCGTCGAATAAAAGGTAGTATGACTTTACTTATCTAAGGAGGAAAGGTTTCATTTCTGACTTTACTACTTTTAGTCGACCTTATGGCGTTGATCTACGTATAATAGGTCGATGCATAAACTGGGGTGATAATAGGTGCAGCGAATCAAAACTAGAACGACGATGAATTTGAGATTCCCATTCTAGTTTTAGTTGTGAACTGTCTCACATTCATCAAACAAACTTAATATTGTTTTACTATCACAATTAAAAATTGAGTAAGCAGATTTTGTCAAAAGGGTTTTTTTTTTCGTTTTAGCCATTACCAATTTCTGGAAATATTTCTTTCTGCAATTTTTCGCTAAAGTAAGAATTTGATTATTATCGAGATCTAGTAGTAGAAGTGTTTATGGACATACTATAGTCCATGCCATGGGCGACAATAAGAGTGATATTAATATTTTCATCATACAGGTAAAAAATTACAATGTTTGAAGCGATGCTGATGATGGTCATTGTTACCCAATTAGAATTGGACGTCGATTGGACGTCCATGAATAGTTCAATTTTTGTCTGTTCGTATGTGGACGGAAGTTGGAATGATGATGGATATCGAGACTCACACATACATTTGACGACCAATGCGTGTCCATTTTTACAATTAAATTAGAAAACCTATATATGTTTAGGTTGATTGTACATCTACCGTATCCCCATTGAAGGTCCATTATACACCATTGTACGTCCATTGTAGGTCCATTACATGTACACAATGGACATCATCGCCAGTGACAACTGCACATACATTGTACGTACTTGGGTTATTTACGGATCATGGTGATGCAGGAATTGATTGTGGTATCGGTGTTCATGAAGATTCTTTTGCGGTTTTGATTATAGTGAAGGTCGCAGCGATGGTGGCAATAGTGTTTTTAGTGAAACTAGGCTCAATCTATCAAGACAGATGTTTATCACCGGTACAAATGTCAAAACTCTACAAATAGACTGATGAACCCTTCGTCACTTTTTATTAAAGTTTCAAGAATGTTGTTGGTGTACTCGCCCTTACGTAATAATTGAAACAGTTGATATGATTACACCAACAATAATTTGTTTTCATAATTACATTTCGGACCATTGCTATTGTATTAGCACATGATTTGTCATTTCAGAAAACGTTATATAATGAATATGACAATCCCTTCGATAGTTTTTCATAAATTGTAAACTAGTCGTCGATTTTGCTTCAAGGCTTCCCCATTTTATGTCAGATTAACATATCAAAATGGAACAAGCACAGCAAGAAAAAATAAAAATTCAGTAAAAACCTAATGCATCTACATAATCATGCCTACAAAAGAGCTACGAAAGTCGGCAAGACTGATTTTCCCGGTAATAGAAATCGAATGAATGTATCAATTCCTTTCATGGCTTCTTACGACACTCCGATATGTGTTTTTCTCAATAAAAAATGCAGGCGACGAGTCGAGAAGAGAGGCTGAATAGGAAGAACGGTCTTTGCGGGCGCCAACTCGACTCGCTTGCTATAAGAGGGTCACCCAACCAGGGACCGAGCAAGTGTGCTCCATCCCGCCTTATCTGCCAGGAACGGATGGATCTTGCATAGAAAAGCTCGAAGGAAGCTGCGGAAAAAGCGAAAGGAAACAGGAGCCAGAAGGGTCAGACTTTGGCGTGAAAGGCGAACAAACTGCGTCGCGAGGGGATCCGAGGGGGTCGACAACCTTCCATCCCCCGCGCCGGCACGCAGTTTGCTCAGGACTCATGTTGTAAGCTCCTGCTCGACGATTCGATGATTAACGAGCTTAGGTGCTTTCGCGTCGAGCCTCGGCGAGCTTTCGAGGAAGGATTTACGGTTTTTCTGCCGTACGGTATAATTGGCTTAGGTCGTTCGTACGCTCGATCTGTTTTTTACTCTCGCTTCGACGCGGCAGGAATGAGCAACGAGTCATGATAAGGCCGGCCCTCGGCGATTTTTTGCGTTTACGGTTATAAAGATGATAATTTTCGGTGAAGCTACTCGCGAAGTAATGCAACGTAATGCTGCTAAGTAATGAGGATGGTTTTTTTCTATCCCTTTAAACCTTGCAAACAACGCCAACGTTTTTTGGCGCTCCGTTGCTGCATTTTAAATGCGTGGAAATAAAAACAAGCAGATAAATGATAGGAAAAAGGCGGAAATTTACTTAATTGCACTTTTCATCGCTTTATATTGTTCGCGGAGTGGTTTAACGGTTTTTTTTAAATTACATTCACGTGTAAATTACATTGGTCATTATTGTGTAGGGTGAGTTAGGTAGGATAATAAAACGAATCTTAATTACACCTCGCATGATATGCTTCAAGTGCTTTATATGAAAATTATCGAAACCACATTACACGACAAGATGAGAATCATCCTTATTTTAAATTTTAATTATCGTCACATTTTGTTTATTTCAGAGTTTGCTTAATAAATGCATTTACAGAAAAAATTAGTTCAGATTTAGGTGCTGTCTTACTACATTTTATTAAAAGAACAAGGCATTCAGATTTTTACATAATGCTTGAAACATTTAATATGAGAACATGTTCATAATTATTCGTGTGACATAAAGACATGTCTGCAACATCTTCAACTATTCTTGTCTCATAGTTTCTTACTTTTTCAATAGTGAATGATATTTTTCCATGAGTAGTTTTGCCTGCTTTAAAAAATTCCAAATTTTTATCATTTCTATCTTCAAGATAATCCTTACTTTCCATTCAAATCAGCCAGTGACGCTTTAAAATCACGTGCTTTACGTTGACAATGAATCAAAAGTTGAATAAAAAACTACCTACAACATTCGTTGACAGCTTCAAAGATATATATCTTTACAATCACAGAATAATTGTTGTCTACATGGAAGAAAAGCATTTTTAGGTTAACACGAACTTGAAATTGCTACAACCATAGTTTGATTACTGCAAACAATGTTTATTTAAGATAACTTAAAAAAAACCATTATGAATGGCTGGAAAGGACAAATAGCTGCGAAGTTACATAAATCCGTCATAGAACTTAAATGTTGATGACAATTGCCTGGGAAAACAGGAAATGAGACAAAATGAACGTAGCTCCAATTAAGTCTCGTTTCTGCATCGCGCTCGTGATGATGATGATTAAGATCACCTCAGTAATGACATGGAGGTCGGTCGAATGCATATCTAATGACTCGTAAGAAGCTATTAATAAATTAAACGAGTTACAATATCTCATAATGTGACTTGCGTCATCGATCGTAGCCCCCTTACTCTCTGTTCTCGTTTAACGCGTAACCTTGAACTTGTCATATCAAACTTCGCACCGCGGCGCTGAAGTCGCATAATCGATTACGTGCGCGCTGTACTTAATCCGCTTTCCCCACGTTTTCCGGCTATGATACTAAATTATAGAAGCTCTTAAAGGTCAAACGGCCGAAAAATATCAGATCCGAGATTACAAACGTGTCATGAATTCAGCAAAGAAAAAGATTTTTCATTTCGCGTAATATATTCCATAGAGGCACCATCTTACGTACAAAGCCTAGTCAAATATTTTTTTGTCATATCTACTTGAAATCATTTTATATTTGCATTCGGGCATTAAAACTTATTTACTTTCCACTTCTCTTTCAATACGTATATGTGAATATTTCACAGCAACGTGAAAATTCCGCTAGTCAAACATTTTCCCTAGTAATTATATGAAATCTTTATCAAATTTCAAAAATTGATCGAAATAAGAAGATTAATGTCAGTTATTTTTATTTTTAATTTCATTTATATTTTTAAAAAGTTTGTTAAACGACTTTCAGCGTATCCGAAAAGTCGACTCATTTACCTGCTATTCTCGTCTACGTTGAAAATCACCGACGGGGCGACTGACAAGCCGAATCGAATTAGGGCTGATCGCATTAGCTGCAATCGACATGGCTCAACCTGCAGTAATTCTTTCTTGGCGTTTGTTCGTCGAAAACATTCTTTAGGCTAGAACGACGAAATATCCAGACATTCGCCCCTAATCGAAGTAACGATCGCTTTTCATTACATCGTATTCAACAATGCATTCTTCTTGGCTGTAGTGTTTAATCAATAATTATATTTGATTTGACAATTTATTACCTTTAAATCAAAATTAATACAGTAAAGAATGTTTCTATGAGTTTACATTTTTACGCTCAAGTCCTGCTAAGAACTGAAATAAATGTGTTATATTGGCAATCGCTGATATGTGTGTAACGAGAGTGACGTTACCTCCGTCCTCGTTACCGACCGCCGCCGCGTGCCGCGCACACTGGCGAGTGCCTCACACTCTCGCCAGGCGGCTAGGA
>JAPYZR010001428.1:0-41343 GCA_030522945.1 Trichopria nigra
ATATATCTTATTATTCCTTGATGTCACGTCTGCGCAGATATTGGAACGACTTATCTTCTACAACTAGGGAGCTACTGGACACCAATAGATTTTTTAATTGTTGTAAAATGGAAACCTTACAGTATTATGCTTGTATTTAAATAATTTAGTAAACACTTAACGAGAAAATGTTATTTTTTGTATTATTTTAGCGGCGCTACCATGATGTAATTTACTTTCTGTATATTTTAAGGGCGATTGCGCCCGTCAAATTTCTGATTTAAATAAATAAATAAATAAATAAGAATTTTTAAAGAAACAAATTTTTTTATTTAATTATCACTCACAAAATTTGATTAAAGGGATATAAATAACAATTTCGTTTAGAAGGTTCAGTTCTCAACGAAATTTTGAAAGGTAGAGTTCGTAATTCATAAACAAAGTCAACGAGATAAACAATGACACCCTAAGAGACGATAAATTCATTTTATTTTCAAAAACAAAATATAAAACTAGGGGCTTCGCCCCTGCGGCCTTTGGCCGCAACCGCTCAGCGCATCATTCGTTACACGTATACAAATTAAAGTTAAATTAAAATCTAATTAAAGTTTGATCTGCAATATAAGTTGCATAATGTAACTGAATCATGTTTGATATCAATAAGGTGCATTAATTACGAATCAACATCGCCTACAATCATCATCACGTATGATCCTTCATCATCCGACAAATAATCATTAATTGAAAATAATTGAAAATAAACATTTTCAAAACTTCTCCTCATACCACAGGTTGGACCGAAGTATCACAGGTTGGACCGAAGTATTCAAATTCGCACGCACGTACGCACGCACACACACAGGCACGCACACTTATTCACTCAGAGGTTACTACTATCAATTTGTTCGTGAGTTAGATCTCGGTTCCCCACTCTACTACTCGATGGATATATTCCAAAAACTAATTATTATTCTAAGTTAGGTCAGGGCATATCCAAAAACAATTTGTGAAAGCATTTCTGTTGTTTCGTTCGTGAGCAACGCACACGTCAGAACAAGATTCCGAATTTTTATTTTTTTTTTGTAGAAAATCAGTGATATCTCAACTTGTAAACGGTCAATTAAAAAAAGAAATTATATTGTATGCGGTATCTTTTTCTACGAACTTTGAATTTAAATTCTAAATTTTGATTTTGGACCTTCCCCCCACCATTTTTGCATGGATATATGCCGCGTAATAACGTACGTACAAGATCCTGGAAAATTTTTTATTGCATTTTTGGACTCAGTATGGTCTAAAACGTCGACATTTTATGAAAAAAGGTGGGAGTCATTTTTTGTTTCGGTTTTGTGTTTTAATTTATTTAATGGTCTTACAAGCACTTCATTATTTCGGCGTTCCTATAAAGTCACAATATTCATTCAGTGTTCTTAAACTTCTTTTAATCAACCGGTGTTCTTAACATCATACTATTCTTTCATCGTTTCTAAACTTAATGTAGTTCATCTTAGTATCCTTAAAATCACGTCATTCTTTTAGTGTTCTCACAATCACTTCAGTCTTTCAGTGTCCTTAAAATCGCTTAATGGTTTTTAGTGTTCTTATAGTCACTTTATTCTTTCAGTGTTCTTATACTTGTAAGTGTTTTGCGGATCACTTTATTGCTTTGACGTACTTTGTAATTAATACATTCATCCTGGTTTTCTTAAAGTCACTTTAGTCTTTCAGTGTTCTTAAAATCTCTTTATTATTATAGTCATCACTTAATTTCTTTAATGGTCTTACAAGCCCCTTTTTCATTTCGGTGTTCTTAAAATCATTCTAATCTTTCTAAACTTTCCTCTTAGTATTCCTCTTAGTGAACACGAAGAGGAACACTTGCGATCACTTTATTCTTTCAGTGTTCTTAAAGTCACTTTGCTCTGGCAGTTTTTTGCAAATCACTTTACTGCTTTGATGTTCTTGTAATTAATACGTATACTTCCAGGTGTTCTTAAGATCACTTTATTCTTTTTTTATCCTTAAAATTACTTTATTCTATCGGTGTTCTTAACATCGTTCTATTCATTCACGGTTTTTAAAATAAATATACTATTCTACGTGTTCTTAAAATCACTATATTATGTTCTTATAGTCAATTCATTCTTCTGGTGTTCTTAAAATCACTTTACACTTTTAGAAACCACTTAATTTTTTAATACTCTTATAAGCACTCTATAACTTCGGTGTTCTCGAAGTCACATTATATCCTTTCAGTGTTCCTAAACTCCTTTTACTCTAACGGTGTTCTTAAAATCGCTGAACCCCTTCAGTTTTCTGAAAATCACTTGATTGTTTTTAGTGTTCTCGTATAGTCACTTTATTCATTCATCGGCCTTAAAAGTACACAATGATACCAGTGCACATAAAATCACTTGATTCCTTCAGTTTTCTTAAAGTCACTTGGCTCCGTCGGTGATTTACAAATCACTTTACTGCTATGACTTTCTTGGCGTTTGCATAATCAATGTATATTCTTGTATATATATAATCACTTTACTCTCTAAGCGTCCTTAAAATCACTTTACCCCATAGGTGTTCTTAAACTTGACAGATTATTCTTCTTCCTGAAGAAGAATGTTCTTAAAATCACCTTATATATACATAATCTTTCAGTGTTCTTAAAATCACTTTAAGCGTCGTAACATTTCACAATACATCAGTATATGTATCGAATTCCTGACACTTTAACGAAATCTCAGGGATTTTATACAAAGTGTCCGTAAGCTCGTGACTCACTTAAGTGAAGAATTCTTTCGGACACTTATATATCGGTTCGAAAATTTCGTGTTTTTCTTTTCCGAATTGTCCTGGTTCACGAACGTCCTGTGCCTTTCAGGTGTATATATATACATACACCGACATCGTGACCAATCAGAATGTCGGTCGTTCGATAGCCCTTTTCCCTCAGACATCATGCGGTGTGATCGATCGATCGCGGCGCGCGCGATCGAGAGCGCGAGAGAGACAGGACGAGGCTCGATCTCGTTGGTGAGAGAGAGAGAGGGCGCGCGGTTAGGGGGAGACGCGGTTTAAATACGGCGAGTAGTCCGCGCGCTCCTTCAGTCCGGCAGCGACAGTTCGATACGTATATCGCCTGGACCAGTTGCTTTTTCCCCCATCCGCGTGTGTTTATTGTTTTTTCGTTTACGAACGCCGAAAAAGTCGCGAGGGTATATATAGATATACATATATAAGGCGGAAAAAGCGCGTCTGCGCATTCGAAAAGCCCGCCGAAAACGAGGAATTTCATACTTGCAGGTGTCACTTGACTTGTGATGAGTGCGAGTGGTCCGGAGCTCGAAGTTTAAAACTTTCCTTTTCTTTTTTTTTTAGTTTTTGTTTTTTGTTTCCTTGCGATCGACCGAACCGCAGTGGTGGAGGGAAACGGAGTCAGGATGACGAACAACATTAAGCACACCGTCATTAAGTGAGTTCTCATTCAACTTCACTTTTTCCTCTTCAAGTGATATTTCGTGAATGGCGGAAGATTCTATATGGTATAGTGACATTTCGGTGATTGGTTCGACGAAAGTTCAGAAAGAATTTAATTACAGCTCACTCGAATCAATTCATAAAGAGTTCGAAAAACGATTTGCTCCGGAAATTTTAAAGAGAATTGGATTTTTAACATTTACGGAGCATTTTAAGAACTCTTTTTGAATGTTGTGCGCTGTGAAGATTAATTTTAAATTTCCCGTCGAAAGCGCGAGATTTGCCGGCGCATCGATCGGCCTTGTTCGGCTTATACCGTTTGTTATCGGAGGACTCTAGAGGAGTTCGTAAAGAGTGCGCGTTTTCTAATCTCCTTGAACCCCTTAGGAATTCATTAAAGTCACAGATATAAGCTAAAAGGGAGTATATAAGCTAGAAAGTGCGTAGAATTCGTTTCCGTGAATTCATCGCCGTGAATTCAAAATAGCCGACATTCGGGAAGACTTTTTTGAGTTCATTGTAAGTTCATTGAGCTGATTTTGATTCGTCAATTCTTATACTATATCGAGAGAGCCGAATCAGGAAAAAAAATCAAAATACATCGTTGACTTCTCGAGACTCGATAGTTTTATAAAAAGATAGAAGTGCTCATTATGAGCTCATTTTTAATCAGGACATACAAATTTAATGGATTTTTTTTTATATTGTTAATGTTTAGTGATCGTTGAGTCGACCCGCCACTCTGTTCAAGCAAATGTCCACGAAAAAGTGTCATTTGCCATCATTTTGAACACTTTATGAATTCCACATATTTCAGTTATATTTTTTTGTCTACTTACGAAAATTTAGCGATTTTATTTAGGGTCTTACGAAGCGGACAGTACGTCGTTAACAAATTTTACAGTTGTTTCAAGGGAAGTTCATTACGAGCACTTTACGATTTCACTTCCGGCAACTCTCGCATATGTACACACACACACACACACACACACACACACACACACACACACACACACACACACACAAACAAACATGGGGACGTTACACTTTATTTGTATATACGTAGGGCTGAGATCTTTTTTAAAAGGATTATTTTTAACGGCAATCTCAGGCAGCAGATTTAAAAAATTGGATGGGCTGTGTACGAAATGTATTCTTCGAGTACTCTCATGTGTCTATTTCTGAGCTTATTTATTTTTATATGAAAAGAAGAGTCCCCGGAAATATATTTTCAAAAGTAAACTACAAAATCGACGTAATAGGAGAATTTATATAAAGAGTACCTTTTGTACTCTTTTTTTTTTTTATAACCAAGACATAATTATTATGGTGAATTATAAAATTCATCAAGAATTCGTAAAAAAGTTACATCATAAAATTGTTGGACGTATATTTATTATGAATTTATATATTATAAGAGCATTTGTTATTTTTATTGAAAACGTGAAACTTTTAAAAAGTCATTCCTTAATCTATTCCGAAAAACTGTACTCGCGTAAAAACACAAAATTTACGATATGCACATATATACGCGTTTCCACTAAATCTGGAAATCATTTCGAATTTATCGCGGTGGAAACGCATGTCTAATATACGGTAAACAACAAGTGCAAGCGTGATAAGGAATTTATTAATGCGAATTCGTCATTGGTGTCAATGCTTGTGAATTCTCGATGAATTCCTTGGGTGCTTTTAAGAAAGTTTCAAAAAGACATAGTCAAAATCCGATTCAAGAAAAATGACATTCATGTACATGATATATTTATACGGTATTAAAAAGAAATTATTTATTTATATATACATATGCCGTTTGTTAATTGGTGTTAATTAAACATTGATAATATCACTGGCACGCAATGCGGTGTGAAATAATGCAACTAAATAATTTGTATTTAAACGTGAATTAATTTAATTGAGCGTCGATGACAATTAAAAAAAACAATAGAAATAAAGATTACATCAAATAGTCGACATGATTGAAAAGCGATATAAACGAAACACGACTAATTGAATGTTTTCTCAATGTTTAAATGTATTATTGTTATTATTATTATTGTTATTATTATTAAACAACTTTATTGACAACAAAGAAATACAATTAAGATTGGATACTTTGGGTCGAAGGGCGAGCCACAGACTGACCCAGCACACAAACGAAAAGATACATTCAAATATATATACCTATTACAAATCAGGAAACTTTTTCATAAAAAAAAAGAAACATATACAATTGCATATATCTATGTACATGTACATGCATGTTAAACGGTGAGAAAAGTAATGTCGTCTTATATTGTATAAATAAATTGACCGGTTGACAAGACTGTTTTACGTATAAAAAAAAGAAAAAAGAAAATCCATATCACTTGACCTGAAAAATTAAAATAAGGAGGGTCCTTCTGTAAATAGAATGTAAAATCTTTTAGTAAGCAATGGAAACATCCCGATAAACATTAAAAGTAACAGTTACGTGTAAATTTACATAGTTGTTACGTAACAGTTACGTGTTTGTTACGTAATTGTTAAATAATCGTCAAAATTTTGCTTGCTGAGATAATGCCAACAAACATTACAAATATTTCAGTCCTGTGACATTGACAGAATGTATCGCTGGAAATATTGCAGAATATTTTAAGTCAAATATTCTGGAAACATTGTATTTGGAACAATTTAATAAATTCATTATTCGGGGAATAGAAATGTCCTTAGGATATCATAAAGTCGGACGTTCTGGCAATGTCTGAAAAATGTCTCGGAGAAGTTCTCCAGAATGTCAATAAATCTTAAATGAAATAGACCTCACCGTGGAATATGATTTTTTGTTTGTTTATTTTCTATATATATGTACAGGTGGGGGACCTCCCTTATTTTAATTTTTCTGGTCAGACAATATGGCGGCTTATTTAACGTTTCTCGTCATCAACACCACTGGCAGTGAGAAAGAGACCAATTGTATTCCATTTTCTCGATTAAAATGTAGATGAGTGAAAACAATTATAATAAAGGTGGTAATAATTAAAATAAGGATGGGCTAAAATAAGGAGGAACTATAATTTAGTCATTTCTTCCTTATTTTCTGTAATTGTCTTTTATTTTTCAAAATCGTTTTCATCGTTATTCAAGTGACTCGTCATTTCTTATTCTTTTCCCAAGTGCAATGTAAGCAGATGTTACATATTATTAACAATAGATGGCACATCTGGCGGCTAATGTTGACAACAATTAGTATAAGGTATAGTTACATAAAGTTATACAAGTTACACAAAAAAAACTTATATAAGGTCAATAAGTCAGGAAACTTTTTATTTATTATTCAATAATAAGATATGTTTTATTTATAACGACTCAATAGTCATACGTATCCAACGCTTGATTAACAATATTGTACGGGGTAATTTCTTAGTACAATTTAAAAAAAAAAAAAAATTTCACCCGACTGTAGTTCAATTACATCGAATTTTTTTTTATTGGCCTTTGTGGTCTATTTAAATGCATTGCGATCAGGGGCCATCCTCGAACATTGATTTTTGCAGTTGGCCCCCAGTGCAAGTGCATTTCCACAGTTCACAAGGGTCATTAAAGACAATTCTCAAAATGTTAGAATTATAATGTCAATTTTACAAAAAAAAAAAAAAAAATATTGAAGCTTTTAATCAAAGACATGATATATGCAACCAAGTTTACATACATTCGTGTATAAATTGTTATATATAAAGTTTCAAAATCTAGAATTCCCTGGGAAAATACGCAAACATCTCGTTAATAACGTACTGACCAAACAAAACGGAACTAATTGTAAGTTCGCGAGCACTCGTCGACGATAAGTACAATATTTTCACGCCGAGTCCCCTCATTATTTCAAAGTTAAACACTCGTATCGTTGAAATGATAAAAAACGACACGATATACTTTCGGGGTTTGTCCAATAAAAGAAATAAAAATGTCATCCTTTCCCGTCGGAACTTCCGTTTAATTCGTTGCGAATCTACCCTAGTAGAAATCTGTCCATTTTTTTCTTACACTATCCATTTCTCCTATGCCTTTAACATGGTAAATATCTGAACTGTCTAAGAATTGGCTAAGACTACCCCTCGCCCCTTTCTCTGTTTATCTTTATCTCTATCTTTATCTCTGTCCTTATCTTTATCTTTATCTCCGTCTATACGTCTGCTTTCTGTCATTCGCGTAATTCTATTCGTCTCGTGTTTTATCTCATAGTTCTACTGTCTCATCTTATATTATCGATATATTCAACATTTGCAAAAATTGAATTTTTTGAGAAAAAGATTCTTTATGATGACTTTTTTACGAGTTCGTTGCTCTTTGTTCTTATATTGTCAAAATCATCCCAGCTAGCACGAATTGTACAATGACGTCAAAAAGCCGTCAAAACGTCGATGGAGTATCGAAATGAAGGCATTTTGACGTCATTTTACAGTTCATGTTTGCTGGGATTGTTTTGACTTGACAGAGAGTAGAAGATCGAATCATTTTTTTATTATTTCTAAGTAATGTTGATAAAACTGGTGATGAAAGTTGATGAATGTTAGAAAAACTGAAAAATATTAACGAAATATGAGAAAACGCACGTTATAAAGTATAAACTAATGATATTATATACTAAATAAAGGTGGAGTGTCCAGTTGTTCTTCAACTCTCTTTATTTCCTTATTCTGTAAAAAATATTTTTATTAACGACACGGTCAATTTTTTTAATAAAAAATTAAAAAAATTTACAAATTCATGTCTTCATAACTGAAGACTCTTCAGAAAATTGAAAAATATGTAAAACAACAACAAACATTCAATTTTTTGAAGGATATTATATATATGTGACATACAGTTCCTAACCTCATTTCGCAACTTTTCATTGACGTCATGAGTACTAACACTTAACATTCGTCTACACCAGATTATACATTTAAATTACATATTTTGATTCGATCGGGTACACTTGTTAACCGCGGATTTCCCCATATTGCGTCATTATAGTTCAAAACATATATATTCCTATTTTTGATATGTGTGTATACATTGGCCATCACTCTCTTGTAAGAGTTGACGCAAGGTGACTTCCACGTGACCATTGTCAATATTTGACTTTATACGCCGAAAAATGGAAATTCCGAGATCTTGTAGTATATATAATCCAAGGACTTCAGGAATTAATTAACTTTAGTTATTAACTTTAATATTTATCAACTGTTATTAACATTTTAATGGTTTCTATAAATGTCTATCAACATTTATTGCATTTTACGATTTTGGTGAATTTTTGTCAACTTTGTCAATACATTATAGTATTTAACAATTTCTATCAAGTTTCTACTCTTATTTTCAATTTTTACTGTTTCGTAACAATACTTTTGACAATACTTTGAACTAAATATACTTTATTTTTGTCAATAATTAACATTTTTTTGCGTCAACTTCTGGCAGTGTTTCCAAAATATTGCAAGTAGAAATTAATCGTGGCACTGTATCGATTCTATCTAGATTATACCAAGAATAATTTCCGGTTCTAGACTGGAAAATTATATATCGCCAATAAAGTTGGTAGACGCCTATAGTATACAGGGCCATGATAACATCTGCCTAGTTTTCATCTGTAGGGAAAACTGCACAGATTAGAAATCGTGAAGAATTGCTCACTCACGTAATTTATTAACGATATTTATTTGTAGCTCTTGTTCTTGTTCATCAGTATTGTCATCGCTATCATCATTATCATAATAATTATTAGCGTAGCCATTAATTTTATCAGTGTCACTATATTTCCAAGGCCAACATTATTGATATTATTCGATCGTTATCATTTTTTTCGCTACGATCATCTCCAAATTCTTCATTTCCTTCTCTTTCTTCATATTCTTCTTCCCAGTCTTCACGATCCTTCTCTATTTCTATATATATAAGCCCAGCCAGCACGAATTGCACAATGACGTCAAAAAGCCGTCAAAATGTTGATGGAGTATCGAAATGAAGGCATTTTGACGTCATTTTACAGTTCATGTTTGCTGGGAGCATTCCTCTCTTTCCTGCTCCTGACATTCTTCGTTGCTGATACGATTGACATTAATCCAAATTGTATTTCCAAATACCTAATACTTTCAATTTATTTAGCAAATGTTTCATATTTATTGTTATTAAAGTTGTTTTCATTAAATAGTACTGTTAAATTATTTATCACTTTTAATTGTGCTTTATGCTTTCCTTTCCATATATCCGTGAATTTTAATGGACTATACTTTATTTTAACCTGAATAAAAAAAATTTGTTATAGAAATAGTCATGTTGATGTTTGGTATTTTCTAGACGATGTAGAAACGAGGCACAATATGAAATATTTTTATTCATTAATCCATTAGGTTGTAACTTTTCAATTAATTTGCATCCAGTTTTTTTTTTATATATTATCTTTACCAAAATATAAAAAAGAAAAATATCCGACACATTATATGAATCGTAAAATTAGATATTCTTTTAAAATGCGACCTCAGAATTATTCTACATTAAATCAATGCTTAACAAGTTGGAAACAAATTTTTTGCAAAAAAATATGCGTTTTTTTTTAATGCAAATTTCTAGACTAAATTTTTTTTTATATATGAATTCGGTAAGATACAAGTATTTTTTCGGATTGAAGAGTGTTTTCAAGTTTTACATTTTAAGATACGCAGGAGTCCGGAATAAAAAATTCAACATGGAATTACCCAAATTGGCGCCTGAAACGAAATTTTTTTTTTTTAATAATTTCACGACTCTTTAACGCAAAAAATGATGAGCTTTCAAAAAATATCTTAAGCTTTTCATCTAAGAGTGAAAAGTTCTTCGAATTATCGAGGGATACACCGAAATCTTTCGGAATTTCTTTTCATAATATTCAGAAAATTGTTAGCTTTGACTTTTATTTAGTCGAAAAAATTGCATTTTTGGGAAAAAATTGTCTCTAACATTTTAAGCATTCATTTTAGACGAATTCTGATTTTGTATTCTGAAACAGTCAGAAATTTTATGTCGGATATAAAGTGTCAAAAAAATGTTGTAAACACAACATGAGAAAAAAAATGGGTGAAAGTGCATTGAAACATACAACAAAAATTGATTAAAAAAACAACATAAATTAAAATTTCTTGTTACTATAGTTTATTAATGTTTCATTTTAATACAATTAAAAAATTTTGAATTTTCACAAAACAAAAAATACTTATATGCATTGATTTATGTATAAAAATGAGAGGTATTGTTTATACGAAAGATGCAATAGAGGAAAACCACATTTTTATATGAAAAATGTGCACTTACGCATGGGTTAAAAGTGAAACAATGTTTTAATTTAATGTCGAAACCGGCAAAATCTATAAAATAAACGTCATTTATGGTACGCAATTAGATGATTCACTGCGTTGCTGCATTATACACCGACATACCGGCGAAATGAAGGTAACGTTGACGAGCAATTCTTCTCGAAAAGAGGACACGATTTTTTCCCGTAATAATCGTTCTCACCTGACATTACTGTGTTAATTGTTGTAAAATATTATGATTATTTCTTTAAATATAATCACTCGAATTACGCATGGAACGACGTCGCTATAAATAACAATTTAATCGATTGGTTCGCCTACAGACGTGATTGACCGCACGAATTTATTTTTATCCCTGGTGACAATGAAAAATCTCATTTCGTTTTATCCGCGCAATATTTCGAACTTGTATCGGTGAACAACTTTTGTAGTTTTTATGAACCTTCGTCATTCTTGTCAACCTTTTCTGCTTTTCGATCTTTATTGCGCCTTTGTCATTATTTACATTATGTTTTTTGTCAACTATTATCAAATTCTATAAGTCTCGACGTTATGATTGTATTCATCAGCCTCGTCAACCGTTTTAACTTGTCATATTTTTCAACCTTGATTATATTTGTCAACCTTCATCATGTAATAATCCACTTGCCTTTGTTTTTTTGTCTACTTTAACAATTTATGAATTTTTGTGGTTATTTATATATAAGCGTTGACAAAACGATTACATTCATCCTTTTTGTCAACTTTGCCAAATTTGTCAACTTTGTCCTTTTTGTCAATTTTTGCCATATTTGTCAACTTTTATCATAATAACGGACCACTTTTTTCGTTTTTGTCAACTTTCATAAGTTTTGTGCTTGTTTGTGGATATTCGTAAGTATTGACGAAATGATAATATTCATGACTTTCGTTAAGTTTTGTCATTTTCGTCAACTGTTGACACGTTTGTCAACTTGAAAAATATGTTTATTTAAGTCAATGAGGAATTCAAGAATTTTTGTGTTATTTTTTTTTATAATAGTATAAGTTTTTTTATATTTTCATATAATAAATTCGTATTTCTCACATTATTGTTTAGTGCCAGAAATTGCATTTCCCGCACTCGTATAACGAAATGTATACTATTTAATAGCATGCGGGAAATTGGAATTTTCCACACTGCTTTCGATTGGGGAAAGAGGGGAATACTTTCCTGCCTATACCGCCTAAAATGTCATTCATGACTCATGCGGGAAGTTGCCATTTCCCGAATTTGTAACAGTATACACCATTGTAACTGGGGGTTTTTTTTTTCACTTAAAAAATGTTTAGTATCCTATTTAAAAGACGGTGTCTCACTGGCTGACGAGATGAACGCAGTTACAAATGAATGAAAAATCATAAAGAACGTAGGAGAATAATTGTGAATGTCACCCTACAAGTCGTCAAGAACGATATTTAATTTTTGTAGGGTCTATTAAAAAAAAAAAAAACGAATGCGTATATAAGGTTTCCGGAACATCAACGCCCGGTCGAACTATGTTTTTACCACGTGCATTGAAGTCCCGAGATTTAACATCGGCGATCGTATCATTTTAAAGCAGGTTTTTACTATTGCAGGGAATTCATGATACAGCCATATTGCTATTATACATTTCACGATAGCGTGAGATTTTGCATTTCAGCGAAACCCACTTTGATAATGCGTGATACTTTCGAAAAGAAACCCATTTTTTGTTTTTCGAGCCAGAAAACCTTTTTTTTTTGTTTTGTTTACTATATTATCGTTAATTAAGTAAAAAAATAATAAAATGACGAAATATAATCAGAGTAAGATTAAAAAATTCTCCTTCGACATTTTTTCGCATTCAGTTTTCCATGAAAATTCACATTCATGATTTTCATTTGTACTTCATTTTTCTCTTCGTATATATACCAGCAGAAAATACCTATAAAACTCACTTTATTGCAATATCGATCGTTATGAGCATATTCTAACGTCGACTCTTGGCATTTTGAAGAGTCGAAAAGGAAGCATTGTCCCGATCAGCTCACACAATGGGTTCGCCTGTTCGAGTCGCTAGTTCAAAGATCGCTGCAGACGCGCTAATCGCACCGCGGGAGTCTGCACTCCGAATGCAATACCTATATACATATATGTATGTATGCACACATGTATATACCACCAGTGTGTGTTCGGGCTAGTGCACGGTTCATTCTCATCCGTGTGTTTCGAAATCCACTGCACCAGTCGTGGGAAGGTTTCGTGACGGTACCAATAGGCGAGATTCACGATCGGCATTAAGATTCGACCTTTTTTAATCTTTCAGAAGAGGCTGCTTCGTCTTTCTCTCTCTTTTTCATTGTGTACATCGCGCCGCCAACCGGTGTAATCGACAATGAAAACAATGCACGAAACACGAGCAATTAAGAGTCGATGTGGCGTATAAAGGCTGGGAACGATTTTAGGCTGAGCGGATTCTAATGCCATTAACAATCTCACGATTAGCCAAGTTCGATGCAGGTCGTTTTTTTTTCTTAAAGTTGTCGAGGCTCGAAGTAGAGTTTCGAAATGTATGAAATTGGTTTCATCCATGGTAGAAAATAGCAAATTCGTGATTCGATCGAAAGAGAATGTCTTATCCGAGACGATCTCGAACGATCTAGATCCAGTAAGTGAATTGCCGTCGGCCAGATGGTTTCAGGTTTCACGTTTTACATATAGTATCATGGAGTCAGCTCCGTATCGAAGGTTTTCTTATATACTTTTTGGCATGATGGTTCATATGAAAATTGGATGTACATTTGATGCCCAATTTTTGAGAATATTGGACATACTCGATTTCGATTCAGGTCATGATTTCAATTAATATATGCCGTGGAAAAGTGAATGGATGAACAGAACTTGGAATACTGACTTGATGATAGAATCACGACGACGTGAATAGTTTTGAAACCACGATAAGGGAATAACCGTTGGGTGAAATGTCTTTCAGCACAGAATTGAGGGGTCATCTTCAAGAGCTGCCTTTAGAACGATGTTAAGCAATTGTTCACTGAATGTACATCTTTCAGGAAAATGTTTCAGAAAGACATTGAGACTCAGGACATCGTCAATCTGTAATGTTGACAGTCTATCATTTGATAGAGAAAAATGTTAAAAAAAAAAATGAACTTGGGAGAAGGTCCAGTTTCAAAAAGATTTCAAAAAGTTTTCGTCTCTATACCTTTCAACCATTTTGCAGAAAAAGACTCGGTTCGCATGACTTTCAGCGACGCGTGTGACAAAAGGTCACCTCCCAGACAGCCGAACCTTCAGAAAGTCCTCATAATGTGGTCCTAATTCTGATATATTTAAGATTTGCTAATATGATATCAGAATGTGATCAGAAAGAAGTCGTTTTAGAGATATTTAAGATTTGCTAATATGATATCAGAATGTGATCAGAAAGAAGTCGTTTTAGAGATCTTCGATGAGTCGTGATCGTAAAGAGATCTTAAAGAGGACTTTACGATATTATCAAAATGACATCTTTAAGTGGGTCATCTGACCTCTCATGAAATATTTCTGATATCATTTCGAGCTTTCTTAACATGTCAGAAAAATTTTCTGATACCTTTACGACTTCTTTGAGAGGTCTTCTTTCTGACTGGGCTTCGAGTCAATTTTCTCTGCTTGTTTCCACAAAACTTTATACTTTCAAAATGCCTCGACGAAACGAGTCTCTTTGAAAACGTCAATCCAACGAATGTCAATATTAATCTTTCAATCGTGATAACAAGGAAACGATTATTATCGCGAGGCGGACGTAACAAAGACATCGTGCGGTTTCTTTGCACCATATAGCATCTTCGGTGATGCAGGCGTGGTACTTGGCGCACTTTCACGTCGGCGCCCCGCAAAAATGCAATGCACTTTTTCCTTTTATATACCCTCTCTATGTAGCTCCGTTATACTCTTGCTCGGTTCGAATATGCAATTTACCTGTATACTTTCCGCCTTTATGTCGGCGATCATCGGATGGTCTCGGCCAACTTCGGCTATTTTTTTTTTGGAGGAAAATAGTCCACGATGGTTTTTGAAATTTTGACGTAATATTGAAATGAAAATTCGTTTCGTAATATACTAAACTAGTTTTGAAAGCACTTTGGAAGGTTTCATCTCAATTATATCCAATACAACAACGATGACGGCGAGCGAACGGCTGCACGCGATCTTCGAACCGCACAAAGACATAATGATTGATGAAACGTTCCCGAACAGAACTCATATTCTGCTTTTTAATTGCAGGATAGTCATTTATGGAAAGGTATTGTTGGACTTTTATCACGAAAAAAGAAAATGAAAAACGTGTATGGCCAATTCGTTCAAAGGCAATACAGCAATATATTATCGAAAAACATCAACAAAAGCCTTTCGATTTCGTTCGCCGATTCCCGAGCAAGGTTAAATGCTCGTCTGGTTCTGAATGATTTTCGCAAACGTTATACGGTCAACCTCGTTCTCATAAATATGGCATGGGCATCTAATAAGGCGTGCACACGATTGCGCAAACGCTATAATACTTAACAATTTTTCATACGCGTCACGAGTATAATGTGGATATAACAGAAGATGGCACTTAAAAAAATTGAAACGTCCTTCCTCACTTTTGACATTTCTCAACGACACAAATCATTACGTAGAAATCACAAATTAAATAGAAAATAATCCATTGAAAATGATGGAAAGTGTATCGGCAAATTTCGCGATTCAACAAATGGCAATTCCTAACCTAAAATATTCAAATTTAAACAGAGACTAGATGCATTTTCAACTCTAAATCTATTTTAGGGCGTTTCCACGAGTGTTTTGATGAATGTACAAAGAATTCGCACCTTTTATTCTTGCGAATTCTCATCCAATTATAAACCGTTCTAGTTGAGAATTGACGTACATTCGTAAAAAACGCGTAAAAATGCCCTAAAATAAACGTGGACTTGAAAATGTGCCTACGTTCCGTTTAATTTGAAATTTTTAGGTTAGGAATTGACGTTATCGACCGAGCCGTTTTAGCAGCAGCCTCTATATTTTAGTATTTAAACTCCGTAAGAAAAATACTGCAATAGGAATTTTTTATTGTCCAAGAATCGCACTTTCCGATAGTGCCTGACATTTCTTTTAGATTTTAAATTAAAAAAGTTACGCGTGATTTTTAAAAGAGAAACATGACTTTTTTGTTTTATCTTCAATTATTGTTAAATTTTATTACGAGTAATGGCTTTGGGATACCTCTATAAAAGTCATAAATATCGCATCAACGATACATGTGCTATCAGACAGGGATTTTTCGACAAAATTATTCCAAAATGGCGGACCCAAAATGTCGATAAAAGTTAATTTTTTTTTATAATATCATAAGCATGCGTATAAAATCAGATATTTTGAAGGATTTTTATAATAAATCTCTAAAATTTAGCATCCAACGGTTGCCGGATCCAATATGGTGGACGAAATTGTAAAAAAATTAATCGGATTCGCGTAAAACTTGCTACTTAACCCATCAAGTCCTGAATGGACTTTTTTTCACTACGGTATTCGACGGTTGCATTTTCTGTAAAAAAAAGTTCTGAAAAATGTCCAAGCAGGTATGTCTGACGTAAAATTAATTCAACTTTCAGAACCTTTTATTAGATTTTTTGAAAAATGCAATCATGAAAAACCATATACGATTATTTCCAAAAACAAAACATGGATTTAATAAAAAATTTATTGCGTGCGTAAAAGTCAACTTTTACGCACACTGGAGGATATATGACATGCGTAAAGTAAAAAAGTCGTGCGTAAAGGCACCACCCACAATCCGTAAATATTCGCTTTCAACACTAATACGAGGCATCTAAAGTACTTTAAGTATTATATTTTCTCACCCAAATATACAAAAAATAGGATACTTAATTCGTGCGTAAAAGTACACTTTACACCCTTGTCAGGTAATATACTATTTTTTATCTCCTTTTTTCACACTGAAATCATTTCAGTATTCTTATTTGAAGTCAAGAAATCACGTCATCGAGACTTGAACTTTAAAATGTGCATATTAATATTTTGAAAATAAAGGTGAAAGCATCCAAAATGGCGGCTCAATCGCGAAAAAGTCGTCGAAAATGAAACCATTTTTAGAATTAATCGAAGAATACACTGACATTTTTTTCAGAATTTTTTCAACACTTTTTTCATGTGTCAAAATCCCAAAATTTTGAAAAATGAAAAGTGTTCAAAAACTTCTTATTTTAAAAACCTTTTTTTACAGAAAATATACAGTCGTTGAAAAATGTAGTGAAAAAACCGTCCATTCGGGACTTAATGTGTTAAGGGTTTTTAGGGCCGTATTAGATCCGCCATTTTGAATTTTTAAAAACTGACTCCAGATTTTCGAGAGTTTTTCGAAAATTGATCAAGTTTCGTGATTTCATAGGTCTGATAAATTTGATTAAGACCTCGCGCGGCGGCATAAGGCCCCTAAATGAATAAAAAGTAAATATATATACGTGGTTCCGTTCGAAACGAAGGTCGTTTACCGCTACTCGTCGCCGGTATTGATGTAACATAACGGTTCCTCCTACTGAAATCCGACGGACGAGATTAACGATATATCGTAAATGCGAATGGTAAGCCGAGTTGGTAAGTGGTACTTAAGTTCAGTAGATTTTTCTGCGGCATAAGAGTATGCACATGACTTGGAATATATGTATACAAAAGAATATATATATATATATATATATATATTTATATACAGGGTAGGCCATTTTCATCGATCCACCCAAATATCTCAAAAAGTAAGCGCTATGCAAAAAAGATTAATTAAACAAAGGTTGCTCAGGATAACGGGGCCCATCTTTTGGCATTATTGATGTTGACCTTGTTGTTAATTTCCAAGGTCATTCCAAGGTCAAAGTGATTTTTTTTGACGGGAACTTCCGTTTTTAAGACCGGCATATGAGGATGTGACCTGCAGAAGGCTAAATACAGGTAAAACGATGGTTTTACATAAAAACAAAATTACTCTAACCTTCAGATAACCTTGAAAATTAACTTCAACCTCAAGATGCTCAAGGTCGTTGGCCCCCAGACCTTCCATTTATTCGCCCATAAATCCTGAACAGTTCGAAGAAAACTGATACTGGACGAGTTTTTAACATTTGACCTTTATTTGACCTTCTGAAGGTCACATCCTTACAAATTAAAAACTATCGTTTCAGACGTAAAATTTCCCGTTCTTTTCGAAAATCCGGTGCCAGAAATTGGGATTCCCATTTAAAAAATCACTTTTACCTCCAAATAACCTTAAAAATTAACGACAAGGTCAAAACCAATAATGACAAAAGATGGGCCCCGTTATCCCGAACAACTTTTGTCGAAACAATTTTATTAACAGCGCTTACTTTTTGAGGTATTTGGGTGGATCGATTAAAATGGTCCATGTTCAGGTATATTTGCTTTCTTGACCGTAAAAATTCAAAATTTCATAAGTGAATATTAGTCTCGCGGACTTGATCCTTCTATATAAGGTTATACGTTCGATGACAGAACAAACTCCGAATCAGACGGACGAAAATGTGTAATCATTGAAAATCAGTAAAATCATTTCACTGGAGAATGGTCGGGTGAATTTTATCTCCTCGATCGAAAGACGTATACTTGCGTATATATTGTGCGACACGCATGACTTCCTTTGACGCGCTTACGCAATTGCTTCCGGCGCGAACCGTCGCGATCATCGCGAAAATTAGCGACATCGCGATTATTCGTTTTGCCGGCATCCATATAGCCACTATACGCTAATTTCTGCTGATCCCCGGGACGCATCTCGATTACGATAACGCATTTAGCTGTAGGCTAACGAATTTCCGATGGCGCCGTGGTGGCGTGCGGGGAATCTGCGATATTGCCGCCCGAAGTCGGCTAGGGAAACGCGTAATTATCATTGAACGGTGGTAAATGTCGATTGATCCCGATCAATTCCTCGCGTTGCGAGATAATCGAGAAAGGAACAAATGTCGATGCTGCAGAAATTCTGTCGCGCATCTTGGTGGTTACGAAAATTCACTTCGCGTCCCGTAAGTTTTACGCGGGAGCCGCGGGAGTAACGTCTAGTTACTTTTAACATTTCGATTGTCACTAGCTCGACGTTATTGCGTTTTTCTTTCGTCACTTATTGAGTTTCAGGGTAAACGATACTCTGGAGTGCACACAATGAAACAGTAGTAATGAAGTAGTAAATTATATCACTAGACTCCCATTAATGTCACTAGATTAATGCGCGACCAAAATTCTCCCAAGGCTAAGTCAGCACTTTCGTTTTACCAAGGCACAAGAAACTCAGTGGAAAGTTTGTACTCTCGGAGTAACATTTTCTCGAAAAAAAAAGTCGTAAAGATGTACAGTATACTTGTCATTAATATTTGGGGTCCGGTTTGAAGCACGTGTTTCGTTCTATAGATTGTTTTTACGTTCATGCTCGATCTGTCTGATTTTACGACTATGTATTACGACATACACGAACACATGTACGCATTCAAAAATATATATGTAGTTCTGAGTGTTTTGAACGATGATAAAATGAATTTTGTCAACGTTAAGAATGCAACGACAATTAGATAAGTATATAGTTAATTATAAAATGCATACTTTATAAATAATTTGTTTATGTATGCGCGTTCGTAAAACCAGATAGACTGAGCATGAACGTAAAAACAATCAAGAAGGAAACGTGATGCTTCAAACTGGACCCCGAACAAAAGTCAATATTCTTCTAATTCATGGTGTTCGAATTTTTCAGGATTGGTCAATTTTGAGGTTAGGATAGGAATAAGCTGCCCCTGGCGGAAACGAAACGCGATTGGTCGAGGTCGATAATTTTTTTTTTTTCAATCAAAAAGAAGTTTCGCATTCGACGGTTTTCACCGTACGAAAAAAATGCGGAAGCGAATCTGTCTCAGAGAACCTGAAAGTACAGACTACAGATCGGAAGTATATATAGTATAAAGACACACACGGGTTTCTTTTCCGCGTTGCAATGTTTGTTCGTTTTCGTCAACACACGGCGCGAGTAGCCCCCCCCCCCCCCCCCCCCCCCCCCCCCCCCCCCCCCCCCCCCCCCCCCCCTCCCCCCCCCCCCCCCCCGCGGGAAGTGTTTACTATTTCGACTTCTTTTCTTCCATGTCTGCGAAAATGATTGAGTTTACTAGAATGTAAACATTCGGATACGGACGGAATGCGCGGGAAACGTAAATCTCGCGAAGCGATATATATATATATATACAACTTGGCAACGTTGATTTTGTTTATTTACAGCTCGGGAAATATGTAACTTTTTATTACAGATTTTTTCATTGCCTATATGTATATATACACGAGGTGTTTACGAGCTTTTCGCAACGGTATATATATATATATATATATATATATATACAGAATTTGAAAATGGATATAACTTTCTTCTTAGGACGTTTCTTTCCGATTGTTCGATTTACTTGTCAATTTTTTGTATGAGAAAATTGCTGTGCATGAAGGAATGTTTTATCATTTACCGGGTGTTTTACTTGTTTGACATACACGCAACGGGAACAAATTCTTTAAGAGCGTCTCCTCTTGCACGTGCTAAAGTTGTAGATGGCGCTGTAGACATTGATAATTTAATTTATCAACGAAATAATTAATTCCAAATTTCACATACAACGTATCCACTTTTATCCCATTTTAACAATCAGAATATAACGTCAATTCCTAACCTAAAAAGGGGAAGTTAAACATTATATTTGCTCACTTTCCCAACGTTCTTTCTATGATTTCCACTTTTTAGGTTAGGAATTCGATTATTGAGACGCTTAAGGAAGTTGACGTTATGGCGTCATTTTTCCACTTTACATATCATTGCCAAGATTTAATAGTCTCCGACGTGACGCCGTGAACTTGTCTTAAATCGGACGTCAAATTTGCGTTATATACAAGACTACTTTGACGTCTTAAAAGTCGCCCATGTTTGATATTCCGCAAGTGACAAACACTCGAGTAGAGGACTATGTATATGCTATGTGTATGATTTTATACGACGGTTTAATATGCTTATATACACGTTTTAACCCATTAACGTCCACGCGGGCACTTTATTTATCCGCGTGATTTTCAATGACATTATCTTTAATGTTAATATTTTGATAATATTTCAAAATCATCTTGGAAATTTTAAAATAAGATTTAAAATTAAGATTTCAGAGGACATGCGATGACCTCGAAAAATTGGTACTCGCGAGTGTCTTCGCTGACTACGAATCGCAGAAATTAAGAAATTCAAAATGGCGGATCCAATATGGCCGATCAGCGGTCTCAGAAATTTCATTCAAACATATAAACACCAATTATAAAAGTCCTCTAACTGACCCCTGTAATACTTTTGTTTTGGTACAGAGCCATTTGAATAATAAATGCATGTATAATCAATATGTATCTCTGGAATAATATAAAACCTAACTGTATACACTACAGCATTTATATAAGCGAGGCATTGACACAAATATTATTAAGTTCAAATCATATACGGTATGTATATGTGTATCAGAATAATATTAAATGGAAATAACCTCGAATTAAAATTAATGGAAGTTAATTCGAAATTGAATAGGAAACAGATTGAAAATATCGCTTTCCCACCGCGACGATTAAAGCAGGTTTCCGTTGCAGTAGTTCGTTATTAAATTTTACCAATATTTATAACTGGTATAATTATCAAACCTGAAGTTCAAAGTTCAAATAGCTGCTAGTCGTGGAACTCCTTCATGTTTAAAATTCATTAAAGGAATAAAATGTCCGCGTAAAATTATACTTTCATTTTTCACGTAACGCAAATAGTATTTTGTTTTATGGTTGTCTATAAATTTGCCTTTTTATCGCTTTGCTAAATTTTCTGCGGGTCGTTATCATATTGTTTTTACGGCTTCTGCGCATTTAAAAATGATTTCATAAGTGTTTTTAATTTTCTTTTTTTTTTTTTTTTTTTAATTACATTAAGACGAGAATGAATTTCTGAAATTTCATGTCTAAAATGTCGAAGTGTTATCAATTTGGTGTTGAAAAATCACGAGATATTCTTGAATCATTACCAAAGAATGAATTCGTTTTTATTCATCTTCACATTTATATGTTATAATTTACAAAAATGGCGTCATATTTTCAAATTCCAAACTGACAATAAAAGTAACATTATGCAGTTTGTTACGACGTAAAGTTTCGTTACTGTCATTACAAATTTAATTCGAAATTTTCAACATTCTAAAATGGCTGATCCAAAATGGAGGCTGGCATTTGACGTTTTATCGCATTATCTCAATTTTTCATACGATGTGTCAGTGGTTTGATGTCCTAGACGAAAATTAATTATTCAATTGCGGCTTCCCGCGAATACGCGGTTTATCATTAAATTCAAAATGGTGGCTTTAATATGGCGGAAACAATTTTAAAGAAAGAAGAATCCGGGGAAGAAAACATTGAGATTGTTGACAATGCTCATTACGAATATGATGTTAGCTTTTCATTGTTAAAAAATGACTTAGCAAAATCGAATTAATCCAAAAAATGAAATAAAGTTCGAAATGTAATAATTTTATTAAACGACAATATTTACTACATATATATACATACAAACTATACACATATATATTTGCAGGATTTCGTAAAGTCACGATTTTTGTTTAATTTTTGCAAGATGCATCAGGAAACGCCGTATATGAGCGCCGTATATTGCAAATGCGCTGAAGGTTGCAATCTGCATCCGGATGTTTCGAATGTCAATTGTAATTACAATTCCGATACCGGAAGCGGAATTAACGAAGCCAGAGTTGGCGGGAAATCGAAAAGAAATACATGTGGAAAGAAATTATTGGCTTCAATATATATATATATATACGTGTAAACCCACGAAAAAGAAAGGAACAAACCGAAATTAAAAGACAATTATTTCGATTTACTATACATAAGAACCACTGGATAATCTAAAATTTAAAATAAGATTTCGTTATAAATATATAATAAATACGTAAGAAATTATATCAACTGATTATAAATAATTTATTAATAAAATATATATATAAAAAAGGTACATATAAAATTATGTACAATATAATTATATATAGTTATATATAAGAGTTATATATATAAGAGAATTGAATTAGATAATTATTTTATTAAAATAATTATCTAATCGTCCCTGCGGTGCGATCTTCATTATTCATTATGAAAAAAATGACATTAACGTCAGATTTAAGTCTTCAAAATGACCACCAAATTACTGTTCATTAATTAAAAATACTAATAACTACATTTTTATTAAGAGGGTTCTAAAGTAGAACAGTTACCGACCGAGTTTTCCAACAATAAAAGTATAAATAAAAGGTGATTGAAACGTTTCTTCAAAATTTCGGCTTTGGAAGGGTGATTCTACATAAAATACAGAAACCTAAAAAAAATATCGCGGAAATTGGTTGAAAATTAAACGAGAATTAACCGAAATAAATTATTTTTATGTTGTTGATAAGAGAAGATAATTTATTTCGGATATTCCTCCTTTAATTTGGAATTAATATCATCGATATTTTGTTGAGGATTCTATATGATGTGTAGAATCACGCTTCCAAAGCCAGAATTTTGAAAAAATGTTTCAATCCTCTTTTATTTATACCTTTTCTGTTTTTAGGTTAGGTCGGTAACTGTTCTACTTTAGAACCACCTTAAACATTGTTTTTCCTTTTAATAATGTTTTGTTCTTTTCAATGATCCAATGAAATCTTGGTACTATATTTTGAAAAAAAAAAAATGTTACACTGTTTGTATTAATTTTATTCAATTTTTATATTATTTTTATCTGTAATTTTTTGTATATATATTTTAGATAGTTTAAATATATTCTTATGTAAATAGTAAAACCGAATATCCAAATGTACTTAAAGTGTTTCTATTATTATATTGACGGTCAACAAAAACAAAAACATTTACTTTTTGGATTATAGATCAACTGATTACGATTGAACAAACCGACACGTGTGAATTCTTCGTTTTATATCACTATACTGTTTTATACCACACTTCATTTCCTCGTCCTTTATTGACTTACTCATGGGAGTTAAATGAGTCGTTCTCATTCTCCTAATTTCAGAAAATGATAACATTATTACGTGGATCGTCCCTGCGGTGCGATCTCCATTATTTCAACGATGAATTTTCTTATTAAGTTATAAGTTAGACCGGATTACGGTCTTATTCATTTCTCGTCGAGACATTACAATTTAAAAATTGGTTACGAGAATTGCGCAGTCGTGCAATTTCCTTAAAAAATAAAAATAAAAGTGAACATTTTGTAAACGATTCCCTGCACGTGCCGCTAAATTGAAGCTGAAAATTAAGTATAACAGGGAAAATCAAAAAGAAATGGATCACGCTATAACGACAAAATGTGACTTTTTTGAGTGAATTTTCATCCACAAAATAAAATCGTAACCAACTAGAAATGCAGCGCCATCGTATTTCAATTTGAATAATGCATCCAAAAATTTTATGAAAAACATTTTCTCGCCACATTAAGGGGAAGCTTAAAAAAGAGGCTCGTTCGATAACTACAAATCCTGACTTAAAATATTCATACAAAATAGAAAATAGATAAATTTTCAAGCCGAAATCAACGTTAGGGCACTTTTACGCTTTTTTTTATAAATCTGCGTCAATTTTCAGCCAAATTGGTTCAGAACTGGGCGAGAATTTTCAAGAATAAGATTGAAATTAATTTTTTTTTCATTTCCCATTTTTATTCTATCGACGTTATCGACCGAGCCTTTAAGGGGATTCTAAAGTATCACAGATACCGACCGCGTTTATCAACAATAACATTATAAATAAGAAGTGGTTAAAAAGTTTTCTTTTCGAAATTCGAGCATCGGAAGGGTGATTTTATACATCATATACAATCCTAAAAAAAAAAATTGTATCCGTAATAAATTATTTCTCTTATCAGTAACAAAGATAATTTATTTCGGATAATCCTCGTTTCATTTCAACCAATTTCAGAAAAAAAAAACAGAATCAAATTTAAAAAAAAAACTTTTCAATCCTTTTTTATTTACACTTTTCCCGTTTTGAGGTTAGGGTCGGTGACTGTTCTACTTCAGAACCCTCCTTAAAAGAGTAACTTCTCAAAAACTTTGATCGATTATCAAAATTTTTGTCATTTAAGAGGGTTCTAAAGTAGAACAGTTACCGACCGAGTTTTTCAACAATAAAAGTTTAAATAAAAAGTGATTGAAACGCTTTTTCAAAATTTGGGCTTTGGAAGGGTAATTTTACATAACATATACAATGCTTTAAAAAATATCGATGAAATTGGTTCACAATTAACCGAGAATTATCCGAAATAACTTATTTTCTCTTACTAGCACCAAAAATAATTTATTTCGGTCAATTCTCGTTTAATTTTCAACCAATTTCAGCGATAATTTTTTGAACATTGTATATGTTATGTAGAATCACCCTTCCAAAGCCCAAATTTTGAAAAAATGGTTCAATCATTATTTATTTATTTATACTTTTCCTGTTTTGAGGTTAAGTCGGTAACTGCTCTACTTTAGAACCACCTTAACGGGTGACGTAGTCGCTGGAGGGCTGTGGAAATTTTACCATCGGTCGGTAATTTAAAATAATGTGTCCCTCTACTATATAATAAAATTGATAAACGTCCAGCAGTTCGCAAGATCATTCCGGAAGTTTTCAATGAAAAAAGAAACAAATAGTAACAAATCTTGGAAACAATAAAACAAAAAGAAGAACATACGTGTATGTAAATACGGAGAGTCGTCGATTGCAGACAATGCCCAAGGAAACACGTCAAGGAAAACCGAGATGATATGCCCGCCGACAGGAATTAGCTTCGCGTTGATGAAGGTGACCGCGTGACTTTCCGCGTAATTAGGATGCAACCCACGAAGCTCCGTCCCACTGTATAAGAAATTGTCCGACACCATTTTTTATACTAACATGTTTTTTCATCACCTGCTCTTTGTGCCGAAATCGAGTCGTGACTCGAATTAATCGGTCGTGGCTTCAATGCCGATGCCTTAAAATTCGAAAACGAAGTCAAGGGCATAGATACTATTTTACTAAATATATACATATATATTATACATAAAACCGTTTGTTCCTGATATTCGATTTTCCGTAACAGCAATCCGTAAGTATGTACATGCGAAATTACGACCAAGGCATATACAGGGTGTTCCGAAAGTAAGAATTTTAATTCGGTCAGTCTATAGTATCGACCACGAACAATAAAACTCGACAGTTTTCACACAAAGGAATTGACGTATCGTGATTGGTCCATTTCTTTCGTTTCTATGTCCATGTCGATCTATGTATATATACACGGTGTCTTTATAAATCGAATATTGCGATAAAATTGTCGAATTAAAGGTATATTGGAGAAGACCAAGCCACCAATGACCGAAATGTAATTTTTTTAGCGGGACATCCCTTAAAAAATGGCGCGCCAATAACGAACGAATAAGGAAGCTATAGTATATTGGCGCTTATATATATATGACAATATCAAGCGCGAGTTTCACCCTTCGGTGATAATAACGGACGATAATGTTGCGAGACTTATCGAAATTTCACGATGAGTTTGACACGATTGCTCGGTCGATGGAGCGACAAATTCGAAATCCAATTTCACCCCTTCTCCCAAACCCTCCCACCCCCCGCCCTATTAAGGTGGTAAATGGCGCGCAATTCGAGCGTGGTGGCGCGAGCGCCTATTGCGCCGCGGGTGGAAACTACGTCTTCCATTGCGCATTAAAGTTATCGTCGTGGATATGTCAACGGGAGAGAGGCTCACCATCAATAGCATTATTGCTGATAAAGTTCGATCGACGTCGTGTGTTTTAACAAATTTTCAGAAAACACCTCTCCGACACGATTATACTTCGACGTGACGCGTTAAATTTTACATTCGCTTCGGCCGTCGTGACCTTTTTATCAATAAGGCGCATTACGTTCGAAAAAGGCGAGTTAACAATTACATTGTCGATATTTTAGGAAACTTTGACATCGATTGAATTATATACACATAATTCAGTAGTATATATATGTGTAGTCTCGCATTGGTCCTGCCGAAAAAATTGAAAACTAACCTAAAAATTATGCCATATACCATATGTAATGTAATTCGATAGATGGTAGTAACACAAGGGGTATTCGGACTTGAAGGTCGTTTACGATTGGTCTAATCGTAGCCAGTCATACGTTTATTTAATTTTCAATAGTTTTATGGTCGAAACGCAGTCACTGCGAAAATGTCTCAACGTTCAGTAAATATGTCCTCTAAATATTCATCTACTTTCTGTGACTATAATATTAACATAATAGTGTTTTTTTTTTGGGTCGCTGATTAAGAAAATCTGATCAGAGATTAAAAAATCAAAATGGCGGGCGCAAAATATTAAATATTCATCGATATTTTTTACTTTCAAACAGAGTTACTTATTTATTGTATCCGATCGACCACCATTTTGATAATAAGATTTTAAGGCAATTTCTATATAAAGTGTGTCGACCAACAAATTTATGAAGAACAAAACAAAAATTATTTTGAAAACTATTTTTTATTATTATACAAGGTGTCCCAGAACTGGAGGATGAAATTTCAGGAGGCGATTCTTCGTGAAATTTGAAATCAAAAAGTCATTACCAAAATTCGATCCGACGAAAAAAAATTACTCTTTTGGCAATAACTCGGCTCATTTTAAACCTGTATTAATTTTTTCAAGCCCAACAATTCTCCTTTAAGAGCGTATTATCTGAGATGAATATTTCGTTAGTTATGGCCTCATAAAGGGAAAAAATTTACTTTTTCGCCGGTTTTTCGCATCTAACTCATTCCGGTAAATAGCTAGCGAAATATCATATAAAAAAAGTTGTAGATCTTGAAAAGACGAAGAATTTGCACCCTCACACGTTTCGGTTCGATAAAAATTGAGTCCATGGGGAGACGTTAAATCTTTAAAAATTGACAAAAAACGGATATGACATTGATGGAGCGTGTTTTTCACTAATTTTCTCCAGTTCTGGGACACCCTGTATATACGACAAGGATAACATATTTTTGAAAAATGAAAACTATATTGAAAATTAAATTTTTCAAAAAAATGTTAATTTATAAGAGTTTTGATGAGCTCATATATATATATATATATATATTACGACCATAAAACTATTGAAAATTGCGTCTCTTCGAAATATTTCTATATATGTTATTATATAAATAATAATAATATGAAGTACAATAATTATTTTTACACACACGCACACACACATATATATATCATATATATATATTATTATTATTATTTATATAATAACATATGTATAAATATTTCGAAGAGACGCAACTCATTCAACAATTTGAAAAAAGCACTGATAAGTAAATAATGAAAAAAAAATCTCGTCATTTTAAATAAAAAGGTACTATATCTATTTGACAATAGCAATTGTAAAGATAAGACATTTTTATTTTCCCTTGATGTAGTTAAGTGAAGAAGGTAATTATAAAGATACGACGTTATATCAGATTAGCTATTTAGTTTGTTGTTTCTTTTTTTAATCGAACATTTATTGCAAATAGTGATACCGATGAATTTCTAAATCGTAATATACTCAAAATTTGAAGGTTTATAAATTATTAATTAATTAATTGATTTATCGATTCATTAATCAATACCTCATTAATTAAATAGTACAATTGAAAAAAAAAAACAAATTAGAAGGAAAATTTATATCAGATGGAAACATATTAAAACACTTATTAACACACAAGTATTAAACATAATATAATATTAGTTAATAAAATGAAAAAAGTAAATAATAATTAATAATATCACTAAAGATAATAAAAAATCGTAACACATTTAAAATAAAACAAAAGTTAAAAGCGCGACAAAAAACGTGAAAATTGTCTATTTGTTAAGAAAACAATTTTTGCCGTGATTACATTGAAATGAAATCTACACAATGTCGATTATTGTCGATATATACATTGTCAAACAAATTCGAAATGTCAAATGGTATCAACACAGTTATTAAGCCTCTATTGATTGTCCAGCTTGTCATCTGTCAGCCTCGTTGGAATTATCTGAGAATTACGATGCCACCGAAAAACCTATATCGACAAGGGCGAATCAATTCGTTTGTTTCAAAAGAATTCCGAACAAAGTGAGGAAGTAGGAAGATTAGAATGTAATTAAAGGGATGAAAATAATCGATGATATAAAGAAAATTGCAAATGAATAAGAAGAATCAAAACAAGAAAATTAATGAACAAGAGTTGGAAAAATAACAGTTTAGAGTTTGTTTATTAATAGACTTATCAATAATAAATTAAAAAATTAACAAATGCGTTATAATAAATGTAAAATTTAGATAATCGAAAGTAACTATATTGTTCATAAAATGTAAAAACAATAAAAATATCGGGTGTCATTTAATATACGGGAATTATAAAAATAACGAAAATAACAAAAGAAAAGGTATAATAACACAAAAGTAACAAAACTTACAAAAAAAAAAGATAAAAAAGGATAAAAAATAAAAAGTCATATCAAAACCAATTAAGAAAGTCGTAATTAATTACTTATTGAATGAAAAATTGACGAAATCGATGTAACAAAAAATAACTGAAAATTGTTCAAATTATGAAAAGAGCTAAAAAGTTTAAGAATACTATAACATAATCTAAATGAACGAAACAAAAATATAAAATACAACATTAAAAATAGTAAAAAAAAAAAAAGAAATAAGAAAACACAAAGAAAATCCAATTGAACGTAAATCAAAATGCAACAAAAATAACTTTTCTTTTTGTTATTTACGTCAGACAATATTCTGTAAAGCTTAAAACATATATAAAATTGCTTTCAATAATGAAAGTGATGATAACTGACATCAAGTAATTGAACGTTTGTAATGCGAATCCATTAACAATTCAGAATTCATTTAAAATATGTTGACAATGTGAAACAAATGGCACTACTTTGTTATACAAGGTGTACCATAATTTTGGTAACATAAAGAGTTTTCAGCGCCCTCTATGCATATTATTTTGTATTCTCTGAGACCTTTCAGATTTCATAAATTGAATTTCATAAAAGTTCAAAAATCGAAATAAAACGAACAAAAATCATGTTTTTTTAAACCAAGTATAACTTTGTCAATTTAGTCAAAAGTAACAGGACTTAATTAATATCTCAAAAAAAAAAACATAGAATAAAGTTGGCAAAAATACTTCGATTCTTGTATACGGCAATGTGAGGCACAACAAAAGAAAATCAAACAAGTAAAATTACTGCAACTGAAAAACCCATGGTCATTCTCTCTGTCCCGTCTTTATTCCATCATATATGAGCAAGAAACGACGCAAGTAAGACAGAGGTCAATACACTCGTCGATGCTATTTGCCGTCAACTCTATTATGCACTTGCACGCTGATGCATCGAATCGGCCCAATCGCGTGCGTGCACTCAGAGCGACGCACGCACGCCATTTTTTTTTTTTTTTTTTGTTTTAAGAATCGCGAGTTTGTCGTTGATGCACTTCTCGAGTGTAGCATCGTTAATCGCAAAACGCGAATTAACATCCGCCTTCATTGAAATGCGTAACGCGAAGATCTTATCCGCCACGGGACGTACTGTCGTATATAAATTCTGCCGAATGCCACACGTATGTCAGGAATGTCCTCCCCATAAGTGCTTTGGAAAAAAAAAGAAATGTCCTCGGAAAAATGAAAGATTTTGACAATTTTCGGATATAATCACCGGTCAAACGTTTGATATCGATATGACAATCAACAACTTTCAACTTTCGTCAACTGTGACAGCTGTTGACAATTCACATGCCAATTTGACGATATTCTACATTTTTTGTCAATTTCATAATCAATTTTGTTAAACTCGACAATTATTGTGAATTTCGATAACTTTCAAAACATCATGTTTTTTTTATCAACTTTATTATTTTCGACAATTCACCCCAGCATTTGTTAATTATTGTGAATTTCAACAACTTTCAACAGATCTCATCGTCATTTGACAGTTTTCGATAACGTTCGTCTACTGCGACAACTTTTGCAAATCCTCGTTTATTTTTATAACTCTTTATAACCTTCCTACACATTTGACGACTTTCCACAATTTTTATCAACATCAATAACTTTCGCCCATTTTCATCAAACTCGACACGTTTCGGCAATTCTTGTGAATTTGTATTACCTTCAAGACAAGTTTTAGGGACTACTTTGGCAACTTCCAAAATTTTAGCGAAATTTGACGACTTTCGACAACTTGGACAATTTTCGAACAATTCAACAACTTAAGGGGAATTTTTATCAACTTCGATAACTTTCGACAAATCTATGTGATTTGTCTATCATTTACATGTATTGTCCATCCGGACTACTTTTGGCGATTGTTGTTAATTCCGTCAATTTTGAAAACATTTCGCAATCTTTATTACCAAGTTGATTAACCTTCATCAATTTTCATCAAACTCAACAACTTTTGGCAACTTGAGCAATTTTTAGTTTTTAAAATCTTATCGTTTAAAATCGTACCAACTACTGATAATTGATATCTTAAGCAACTGTTGGCCAATTTTGGTGAGCAATGAATTGGTCAAACTAATAATTTTCGACGATTATTGTCAAACTTGACAACTGTGGAAATCCTTATCAACTTTGACAACTTTCCACAAAGCTTCGTCATTACATTAACGTTTATTGTCAACTATGATCACATTTGACAATTGTTATAAATTCCGACAATTTTGACAATCATTGTCAACCGTATCATTGTCAACCGTATCATTGTCAACTTTATCTTTGTCAATGTTAAACTTTGACAATTTTCACCAACTTTTTTAAATGTTAACCACTATTTTATCAACTTCGACAACTTCGACAACTTTTACTAATTTTTGTCAATGTCTACAATTTTTTGACAACGTTTTTCAAGTCGAAAAGTTCCCAGACTTTCGAGAATTTTATTTTTTCATCAACGGACCACCCTATCAGTTCTGCCACTTTTGATAACTTTTTTACTAAGTACTTTTTTCAGTTGTTGTTAATTTTAGTCACTTTTGGTATATATGGTTTAATGCATCCACGTACACTATGTGTTATTAACAGTCCGAAATGTGCAATACATAATATTCGAATGGAAATTCATCTATTGCGGTAATCGAGCGATCCCGAAACTGCGATAGTCCATTATTCATTTCTATTTTTAAATCAGATTCGATCATATCGCTTACTGCGCATTTTGTTTATATTGAATAGCATCCTTCAAAATTACTTCCATATATTTGTTTAATCAAGACTGACCAAATTTTCCCCGTTATTTCCTCCAAAATGAAAAGCTAATTCCGATTTTTTATCTAAAAACTAATATTAGAGAATTACTTTTACCAAATAAATCAAACCTATTCTAACAGAAGTATTTTTATTTTTAAACGGTTAAGTACTCTAATAAGAAAGACCTTCCATAACTTTAAAGTCCTGATAAGAAACTAGAGGAGTTTCTGACTCATCAACAAGTAGAAACATTTGTTGAAACATTGGGAGATGTAGGCGACCTAGTTAATTGCATCAGAGTCTCGTGTACCTTTACAATGAAGATTCGCCTCGCTACTGTGCAGCTACACGTGAATGCATCCCGTGCGAAAGATACGTAACGCCGATAAAAGTGTATTTGTATACAAGAGAGCACTCGTTATCGAATATCTCAATTCACACTAGTGATAAAGCGTTTTCGCACTTTTCCAGTCTTATCGCATCGTGAATTTCGTCTTTTTTTCATTTATTTTGAATTACACTTTAATCATTCTTCGCTTTATAAACGTATCATTGATTTCCTATATTATTACTTCGACCCAATTCGACCAATCAGAAGTCGACATTTCTACAATCGCCTAAAAATCTTGTCATTTTATGAAAGTTTGGTCGGCAATATATCGAACGAAGGTTCGAAATATGAAAAATGACGTGAGAAATGTGCAACAGCTTTGCTTGAAGAGGTTAGCACTTGCGCAGTAGTTGACGGAGTCGATGGCGCATGCATGATGGCACCTGCGCAGTAGCATTACTTTGCAAAATGTGAAAAGGATCAATATAGAACATTTATAAAAAGTAATTATATGGATTGATCAATTTTCAAAAACCCCTTCAAAAATATTCAAGAAATAATTATAAAGTTTTCTTTACATCACAGTTTTAGGTCACGAAATTTTTAATACTGTGTATGGGTGAAGTTTTGAAAATATGCATTTTCAATTAAGAACGTGATACAATCTCTAATAAACTGCTGGAGTTCATGGATCAATCCTACCTAGTAGGCTCGAATATAACTCGAATATCAAGTCTTAGTGGTCAGATCGGATTGAGATAAATGAACCGCGATAAATGATTGATTGCGGCACAATGCGCACCGGCTACGAAAACTATCCGCTATTCTTGCATAATGACGTTTAATCGGGTTGTGGACAATACCGTTTCACTTTGTTATTGGCTCACTTATCAACCGGTCTAGTAGTCGATAAATAATCGCAGACATTGCCCTTTTCTTTCGGTATATATGTATATGGGTGCCCGAATGTATACCTGGTGCAATCTAGAAATTTCTAGAGCGTTTTAAACAAAATCCTAAATTTACGATGCACAACAATCGTCTACTTAAAAAAAAAAAAGATGTAAAATTTCAAGCCTATTCAAACGTCAATCATCAATCATAACCACTTATGCATTTACTCGAGAAATTTCCTTTGTTTAGTGTTACTGTCGGTCTCACCCGGTATATATGCGTAGTATATACACTCGTCTACACTGGAGTTTCGAACAATTAAACGACATCGGCCAATCCATTTTGCAACCATCGGCAGCTTTCCACTCAAATGACATAAGCTTGACATTCCTACATCCTATATCCAAATTATATCGCGTACAAACGTGTCACTTCAGACATTCATTATTATCGCGTGTATAGTGCGTAATCGACGTGCTAGTATTGTGCGCGGTAAATTAAACGCGGTGTATATGCCGATCTCATACTGACACAGTTTCCAGTTTCATATGGAGTATTTATTTATATTGTTAGTTGCACGTTCTGCGCTGCATTAAAGAATTCCTCGTTCGGTTACAGCCGCTATTTATTTATTTTTTTTTTATTTTTTTTTTTTAATGGATCTATATGCGTTGTTTGAGAGTCACGCATAAGGAAGAATTTTGATGTGGGTATAGAAAATCACTTTTTCTCATTTAGTATTATTTTTTTTTTAGGTCAGACAGAATTCCTGTACACGGGACTGAATTCAGAAAATGTTTCTCATGCGAGAGATTACATCGTTACCGTTTTGTAGTAGGATTTTCAAAGAATGTCGATTTTTTCCACGAGGTATTTACGGCAACTTTCGTCAACCTCAGTAATATCCGACATTTCTTATCAACTTCATTTTTTTGGAACATCAGTTACGTGGCATTCGTGTATTTTTACCAATCCACGTAAGAATCTTCATCAACTTTATCGAATTTCCAAAACTTCACAAAAATATAGGTATATCATTAAACTTTTGCCGATAAAAAATAAGGAATATCGCCGAGGTTGACTAATGTCGGCGTGAGTTGTCAAGTTACGACGAGAATTATTGTTCGATGAATACAAAAATGACGAAAATTGTCGAAAATTTACGAACTAATAAAACCGTAAAAAAGAATAAAGTTAACCAAAAATGTCTAAATTAAGTTGTCAAACTATGACAAAATGTTTATAAATATATTGATCAAAATTCAGAAGAATTGTCAAAAGTTCACGAAAGTTGTCAAATGACGACAGTTAGGAATTCCGAAATTTATCAATAGTTTATTAAATTTCCAAAAATTCACAAAATTGACAAACTATTGATAAATTTCGGAATTCCTAACTTTCGTCATTTGACAACTTTCGTGAAATTTCGTGAAATTTTTAACAATTCTCGTATAAATTTTGCCAATTTCATCAACTATCGACCATTTGTGCGAAACTCAACAACTTTCGACAATTCTTATGAATTTTGACAACCATCAATATATTTATTAACATTTTGTCATAATTTGACAACTTAATTTCGACATTTTTTGTTAACTTTACTCATTTTTACGGTTTTATTATTTCGTAAAATTTCGACAATTTTCGTCAGGTTTGTCTTCATCGTCATACAATAATTCTCGTCATAACTTGACAACTTGACATTTTTTATCGAATTCATTTTTATCGGCAAAAGTTTAATGATATACTTATATTTTTAATCAATATTTTTAGCAACTTTCGTAAACTTTTGTCAATTATCGTACACATTTGGCATCATTCCATAATTTTATCAATTTTAATTGCTTTTCGACCATTTTCATCAAACTCAACAACTTTTGGGAAATTTTGAATTTCGATAACTTCATCGTAATTTGTCAACTTTTAACATCTCTTGTCAACTTTACTGTTTTTCACGGTTTATCAAAGTTTGCTAATTGTCGTCAATTTTCGTCGACTTTGACAATTCTGTAATTCGTCACTTCCAATTAATCTTGACATTCAATGACAACTTCCGTCAACATCGGTAAAATTTCACGTTTCTTATCAACTGTACTTTTTTCAACAGTAATATTCATATATTTTTAACCGTTATATTTAACAATAATCGTTAATCATCCTCAAATTTGTCGATTCTTTGGGATTTCCAAAAAAGTAACAAATTTTGACATTTGATGACAACTTTCGTTAACATTTGACAACACTCTACAGTGTTTTTTTTTTTCAATTATAACGATGTTCGCCTATTTTTGTCAAGTTCATTGTTTTCAACAGTTCACCACAGCTCGTCGATTGTCATCAGTTTTTTTCAACTTTGACAATCGTCATGAATTTTGTCAACATTCAATGAATTTGACGATTTTAATTCGACAACTTTGGACAACTTTCTTTAAACTCAGCAATATTCGACAATTCTTATCAACTTAATTTATTCAACAGTGTCTTATATACACATGAAGATGCTGAATCGTGAAAATTTTAAATTATAGACAATTCAGTGCAAGCGGAAAATTCTGATAATCTATTTCTTAAGTTATATGAAAATAGATCTTAATTGACGGCAATCTCAAAAAAAGAAAACAAAACAAAGGACGATTGAATAAATGCAGATAAAGAAATGCTTTAAACGAGCAAGCCTATAACCATAAGGATTTTACGATCGCTGTAAAAACATTGAGATCTTTCATCAAATCAGTCGTGAAAACGATACTAAAATCGTTATTACGACAACGACGGTCATCAAATTATGAATTAAATTACAGGTAGGATAATTGAAGTGGCCATCAATAATAATTTAATCGATACAGTTGTAAAACATTGTGCACCCATATAGACAAAATAATGACAGTATCGTATATTTATACTTATATTTTATCAATGAAGAACCCTTACACCGAAGCGGAACATTAGTCCTGGAGATATCATAGGATATATAGCACGATCTCTCTCTCTCTCTCTCTCTTTATACTCGAAGAGGAAACGACGCGTCTATAAATTCCTCGTGTCTGCCCACCTGCTAATGCGACAAGCACTATATATATATATATATATATATACCACGCGTTCGTCTAAAAGTTAAGTGGCATTTTACTGCAGACGATAACTTGCACCCGGTACGTCGTGCATCCCGCATCAGCCTCTGACATATAAAGCATTGATCCTTAGCTTTCCAGCAAGGTCGCTATCATTATACTTATACTACTACTACTACTACGTCTCGTGCACATTGCCACTTTCCAACTTGTATACTCTTCTTGACGTTTTGTTTGTTTGTTTTTTCTTTTGTTCAAATTATCAAGAAAAAGTTATTTCATTACGATCAACGCAAAAAGTTGAAAATTCTTGCAATAATTTTTTTTTTCCATTAAAAATCATTGCCGGATTGATTGCTGATGATCGATATAACGATTGATCGATGCAATGGCTGTTACGACGATTGAGGTAATGATCACATATGTGATAACGTCGATCATGATTATTAAGACAATGATCATGTCAATAGCATGATCATTGCATCTTTAACAAAAACGATCATTTCCGTAACTATAATGATCTTATTTTAACCAAACGAGCATTGTATAATATGATCATGATCATCGACACTGCGATCAAGATCGTTCTATGAATTTAAGCTTTCGTAAACTCAGTCCTGAATTGAAATTGAAAGTGGTGTCAGCAAGTCCTGATATGACCCTGTGCAGATATCATTCCAGATATCATTACATCATGATCACTGTAATGTTACAATTAGTAATAATGAGACATCTCAATGATCGAACATGTATGCCACAATTCTATTACATTCGTAATTGCAAGAAAAGATACCGATCATTATGCTGTGATCATCGTTATCGTCCAACACGTTTTGACATAATATGATCATGTTGATCATTGCGTGATCATTAGAGTAAGACTGTTTATTATAACGATCGCTGATGATCAATACGAGAGTATTGATCTACCCCCTGATCCACAAGCCAGTGGATCAGGGATCCACGGTAGCGTAGAATTACGTTTAATAATTGGATCGTCATGTATATGATCGGGATTATCGATCACAGTGATGGAGACAATGTTGTGTGTAGTATTTATATATATATATATATATATATATATATATGTTTATCAGCAGATGATCGCTTCAATATTTACTTATCGAATATTATTGTTTGGTTTCAGAAATCCAACATGGTGGAAGAGACGCTCGGCCTTGGAAAGGGGCTTGACGGTCATCGCTGTGTGCGGAGTACTAGTGGCGGTTGCTCTCGCCATTGCACTCGGTATTATCATATCAAATTCCATGATGTGCGATACCACGACCCACACGAACGGTAAGGTCTCCATTCCGGTAAACGAACAAATCTTTCCTCTTTTACGTACGGCACACACATACGCATATATATACAGTTGCACCGATACGCTGCACTTTGTACAAAATGAATTGTATGTACGATTCGTATTATAACCTTTTTCCCGCGCGTTTAAAGGATATTTATCGCAACGTCGTATTGTTATGCTGGAAAGACAAATGGTACCTGTTCGTTTTCGAAATGTTAAGATATTAAACCAACGACATTTTGAAATATGGCCGAACAGTTCCCGCCAAATTCTTTCAGTTTGTGATCTTTTTTTAAATTTATTTTATCTTTTCTTTTGTCATTCAGTCCTTGTACCTTCCGTTCCTTCGTCTAATTCCATTAATTATCACCAGGAACATAATGAGGCGAAAAGTTTTTCCTTTTCTTTTTTTGTTTCTTTGTTCTTCTCGTTATAATCTTCCCTCGTTCTGTTTCCTTTTTTGGATTTATAAAGTATATTATGAGTTCCTCCTTAATTTTGTTTACTACCATTTTGTTTTCTACATCTTTATTTCTCTTTAACGTCCCCAGCAATCGCAAATGGATAAAACGGTATTGAAATGCATTCATTTCAAGAGTCTATGAATTTGTGTACTTTGGGAAAAACGAATCCATTTTTATCCGCAATGCATTTCTAGCTGTTCATACGAATAGATAGATTGATTTTTTTATGCAGTCCTATTCGTTATTACGAATTGGAAACTGTATATTTTAATTCATGTGAATCCAAAAATAATATTCTTAAATAACCCTGTAAACGGAAACGTATTGAAAGTTAAAAATACGAATTCAAACGAATTAAAATGAATTAAATTGCATTATAACGACTGAAAATGAATTCACTTAATGCGTACATGAATTCATTTCAATTCGTATTTTTAATTTTCAATACGTTTTCGTTTACTGTGAAGTGAGTTGTTAATGCGTTTCTATACGGATTTTTTAATATGAAAAGTTGTATTTCAATCAATTTGAATTAAAAAAAAATAATATTTACTATAAAATGGCCCGTTAATGCGTTTTAATCCATATTTCCGAATATAAAAATTTGTATTTCAATCAATTTGAATCCTAAAATAATCTTGTCGAAAATGTGTCCCAGCATTAACGCGATTCAATCAAAATTTCTGAATAAGAAAATGTATTTCTATTAATTTGAATCAAAAATAAGTTTTCCCAATAAAACATGCCTTTTTAATACACTGTAATTGAAACTTATGTACAAAAAGTTTTTGCGTTCAAACGAAAATTGTATTTCATTGAATTTGAATTGAAAAATAATATTCTCGATAAAATGTCCCGTTAATGCTTGTTAATCCAAATTTTGTGAATAAGAAAATTTCTAATTCAATCAATTTGAATCGAAAAATAATGTAACAAATGTAAGGACGAAAAAAAATTTTTATTCGTAAATTTGCATTCAAATGCATTAAAAATATCCATGGTTATAAAATATGAAATTAATATTTTTGGATTAGAACGCATTCAATTATTGTTCCAAGTTAGAATTCATTTCCGGCGATATAAATCCGATTCCATCCGTTCTCGTTTGCAATCAAATATAATTAATGTCATAGTTTATTTGTTAAATCGGATAGAAATGTATTAATTTGCTTCAGAGTTTAATCGATTTTAATGCAGTTCAACGAATTCAAAGTACGAATAGGAATGGATTAAAATGTTTAATCCAATATTTCTCCATACTATTCAAAGTCCACTTGTGGTTTTTTCCTTCTCCTATACGATTGTTTTTCGCGCCATATTTCAGTCGTTCTTTCTCTCGTCCTATGTAAAATCACGAAAAATGACAAAAAGCAATATTCTTTTAAACACACAGTTGTTGCGTTAAACATATCCTTCAAATGTAAAAATTCATTATTTGGTTTAATTGGTTTTTGCGTCACTGCAGATGGTTAAATGTTTTCTGTCATTATGTCGGCGACGACCAGGCTACTTGAATTAAAGAAAAATTACATAAAACTGACAGTGACGCAACGACGAGTCCTTTCCCATTATTTTAGCCACTATACGTTTTAATAAAAATATGAATAACAATTGTTGACATTCATCGCCGTAATGTAATTAACCACAGATTAAAAAACATTCGTTTTAAGACATATTTCATTCATTATTTTTAAGTAGTAAAATATATATATTTATTTTTTTTTAAGTTGTGTTTCATTACGTTATTCATTTCAAGAAAACTCTTTTTTCTGTTTTATTTTTCATTCATTAAAATAACTTTCGTAAAATCATTCATTAAAAGTCAAGATTTCAAATTTAAGATGTCAAGTAGAATTATTAAATAAATTTTTTTGTTTGTATTAATACTAGTTTCTTTTTTTTTCGTTTCAGCAATTTTGCCATTTATTTCATTTACATAGTTCTTGTGTCTGTCGTTGTTTTGTTAATCGTATGCTTTACATGCTCGCATCATTGCTACCTACACGCATGTTTTGCGTAAAGCTCATTTTCTTATGTCTCGTATAAAAAACAATTCGTTAATACTAATTAACATGGAACGGCTCTTCGTGTAGGATTTTAAGCAAAGAATGTCCGGTACGAAAAACTTATCCGAATTCTAGTTCGATATAATAGCGAGTTATTTTTTAATTTGGCCCTTGCGGTCGATTCAAATGCATGACGATTAGGGGCCATCCTCGAAGGTTTGGCAATGACGTTGGCTCCTCGTGTTTTTGCACAGTTCTCAAAAGAGCCAACTTAAAAAAAAATGTTTGTATGGGACTGTTTTTTTTTTTTTGTTTCTTTTTTTTATGCTTAAAAATTACTTTCCCTTATGATGTTCATAAGAATCACGTCTTTGAATATTGTTGTCTAGTTGTTAAACACCTTGTATATCGTTTGAAAATTTTCAAAATGTCGGCTCTTTTTTTTTTTTTTTTTATAATTAAGGTCTTCCAATCATTGAGAATTCTGTATCGACATTGATTGTGTATTCAATCTGATTTTTAAAAAATGGGGACAAAAAGTAATACTTACACGTTCATGAATAAAAATTGTAGAGAGAAATGTAATATTTTTTTACAAAAAAAAAAAAGTTTTTAATTCGAAATTTAACAATTAGTTTTTTATGTATTCTTAAAAGATATTAATGAAAGGAAAAGATTAATTGTTGAGTTTTTGTTTACATTTTATGACGTTAAAATTAAAATTTTATTTTGACTCGAAAGATGAAATAAAATTGAATAATTTTTTAATTTAAAAAAATATTTTTTAATATTGAATAAAAAGATATATTTGATTCAAAATGTTTTGTTAAAACAACCAAATTGGTTATAACATAATTTAAAAAAATCGACATATTTATTGAATATAATCCTATGTAAAGTAGAAATTTGCAAAGAAAGAAAATTGAATAATTTTATAGTACATTTCGTTACAAGTGCGGGAAATGTGATTTCCCGCACCGAGCTGTGATTGGACCGCCACGAGTGACCGGCGAAGGACCGCACGTGTAACGAACGACATTTTTCCTAATAGTATGCGGGAAATACTCTTATGTAAGATGCGTGAGTGGGCGGCGGGGGGCAGGGGGCGGAGCCCCC
>JAPYZR010001429.1:0-58223 GCA_030522945.1 Trichopria nigra
CCTGATGAGGACATCGAATTGATGTCGAAACGTAGGGAGCAATAAATAGTTAATGGAACCAAAAATGGCCAATTCAACTTTATCCTATCTTATTATATATATAAATATATAAATCAAATAAAGCTGAATGTGACAATAATTTTAATATTTATTATAAATAACTAGTATTATATATTGTGCAAAATATAATTATGTAATACTGTAACATAAAAGAAAAGCCTAAAACTAATCGTAATATAAAATAGCATATTACATTGAAATTATAAAAACATATTATTAAATTGCATGACATAAATAATGTACTTAAACCAAATACGGATAGTACAGGCATTATGAATGGAGCAAACCATTTCACGTCAATTATATTATTTAATAGTCTTACCCATTTACGTATGTACAAAATTTACGCCAAAAATTCATGTGGGTACTGAAACATTTACGATTTTGTATTTGCCGCTCTGTATCCTTACATATTGGAATTGCTTATTATCTTTTTTGGACGTTTTGACATGCAAATGTGAGTAATGCAGGATAAATAATCGCTGTGCATAAAAAATTACAGGCTCTCATGATACACGCATGTCCACTGAAAGATTTCGATGTTCCCAAAGCCAATCCAGTCTTGAAAATTATATAACGAATACATAAAATAATCGTATAATATAAACTTCTACTCTAGGATAATTTTTACACTTGATACATAAATTGTCTTATTTAATTGTGAAATTGTTTATACTTGATTTGAATAATTACTAAACTGCATTTTTTTTACATTTTTTCGAAATCAATCTAAATCATCTTTCGAAATTACATAGTAACAAATTGAATATTCCAGAAAATGATTGTTCGTCAAGTCTATTGTTAGCGGCAGTGCGATTATTTGTAAGTATGATATAGCATTCATAAATGAAATCGAGTACTCTGTAAAGGGTATTGACCAACGTGGATTTTTGCTCTCTTTCAGTCCAATTTAAAACCAATTTCGTTTTGATGATTACATATTTATATGGCTATGTTGCAGATGTATGTCTTTGAGCTATAGTGACTAAAATGTACAGTTATGTCCCATTTTTAGAATAAATTTGTTGATATTTTTATTGTGTTTCTTCAAGCATTATAACAAATACAAACGATAAAAAAAAATAAATGTTTCATTTAATCAAATTCTCTTTCCAAATATAACACTGAATTTCAAATCGAAATTGTAGACCAAATTTGTAATATAATAGCAACTATACATCTCATCTCGCTATTATTCTTACGGGATTATATCAGACGGCACTGTCACTATATATGTAAACAATGCATCAATACATACGTCACGATTTAAAAGATATGAATGATAAATCCAAAATTTGTGACAATCGCCGGTTCGTATAAATTATCAACCTTCGTTCGGTTCTTCGCAGGTATTTAATGCATATATATATTTGAACGTGTGAATTACCACAATAATGCACGCCCACGAATTGAACTCTAATTATATTTCAAAAGTATAGTCATTTTATTTAACAGATTTAGTACCCGTTACCGACGTATATATATGCATATGTATGCACAGTGCATAGAGAGTGGAGTGACTTTAATCCAATTGCAAAAGGCGCTCAGGAAATGGTATGTCAGGACTGCTTACGACTTTGCCACTTCCTGCACGACAACGCTCCTTTCCCATGCATTTATGCACTGACTGCATTTATTGGAGAATCCAACTTGCGGCCAATAAACTTCAAGACTATTAACATTTAGAAAACTCTACCGAATTTCAGTTTTCACGATTCTTTTATAATATACTATACTCTATTTTCCAAAACATTTCAACACATAGAAAATAAAGTATATACACAATACAATAATAATGTACACTATATTTTTAGTTAATGTGTATAACAAGTTATTTCAAGGAGGAATTGCAGTAATCCATTGCAAGAAATACCCTAAAGTTAAAAAAGCATCATTATACGACGTGTAGAAATCTAGCAACTTTAGTACGCAATAATGTTCGAAAAGTTTATATCCAATTTATTTGCAGCTCTATCAGAAGTTGTTGCTTTATCTAAATACTGTACTCTACACTATATACACATTTTTATCAATATTTATACTTATTTCGTATATAATCAAAATCGATATATTCCTGTAAAGAATATACTTACAATAATAATGATTCAATTTCGAATTTATGATTAAACGAACTTACCTAAGAAATTCAATCATGTGGCCTCAAAATTTGTTTTTAGCTTTAAAACTTTGCGCTAATACTGAGAAAGCGGGGTACTATACAAATATGATCTCTTCGAAAGATGCGCGAAATACAATTTCTACGTCTTATTCATGTTTTTTATTCAACTTTGATTACCTATGAAGTAAAAAGAAAAGTGAAATATCGCTGAGAATTTTTGTCCAACAATAATATATAATTCAGTAATTTGCCTGACATATTGAGTTAAAGAAATAATTTCACAATCAATTTATTTCCATTAATGACAAATTTCATGTTAAATGTGTCGAATTCCACCTCATTTGTTGGACAAAAATGTGTCAAAATCGACGTATATACAAGCTGATAATTCTACAGGTTTTAAATCACTCATAGAATAGTCATTCTAGGGAATTTGAAAAAGAAATCGATGATGTAAGATCGTGATATAATATTTCGACCGGGGCAACCGGGCGTTTAAAGACAGTTGCTTACTTATACATCGTGCAATCGATAACCTGTTGCTTCTGGAGCAACAGACTGATCTGGAAGACTCGAAGAAAGACTTTCGAGGCATTCCTCATTGAGAATTTCAAGGCTTAGCGATATTACGCGTATCGCATTGTCATCCGAGCCTTTCTCCAACACGATTCATTATAATTAATAATAGAATATTTTCTATTTTATTAAATGATTTTTTAAGTAGTTTTTGGGTGTTTATTACAACTATTCTTTTTTCAAATTCAGTAATTTTTATGTCGAATAACGATGCTATTTAATTTCATTGGCATGTAATTCAATAAAGTGGCATTTTCATCGTTACGTTTAAAAAAATTATTGAAACGTTTTGCGTTTTTTAGTGATTACAATATTAACATAGAATTATCTTATTGTTAATTAGCCAGTTGTATATCTTATCAATATCAGACAAAGACATTCGATATTGCTATTATTCGTCTATTAAAAAGCATAAAATGAGAGAAGAAAACTATTGTTTCCAAAAAAAAAAAACGCTTTCATCATTAAAACAGGACGAAATTCTAAATATTGGTTGTTCTCATAAAAGTTGGAAGAATCTTTTTCATTATGAATTTATCTTCATAATATATATGGCCGGCATTGGCAAAGATGAATGTATTGCAGCAATACTGGTTTTCTATATACTCTATATTATTACTATAGGGAATAATGGTTCTTTGGAAGTCTACTTCTTTTCAGCAGGCCTGTAAGAATGTTACCATCAGTAGAGATTCATTTTCGAAGGGAAGATTGGGTGGGAGGATGCGGGAGGAGGGCAGTGTAAAAACGGCCTGGTATAAATAAGACGGTGAAATTACAGAATATGCAGATTGTCATTGTTATTGCATTCTCATACTCGCGGGACGTTTAATAGTTCATTGTGCCGGGAATGCATCAGTCGTCGACGGCGAATTCGAGGTCAACTCGTTAGGCGCGACCGACGCGCTATATCCGCGACACTATAATGATATCCTATAGACAGTAGATCCTCTGCTTAAATCAAGATCCGGATCCTGCGCTTGTGTGTGTGTGTGTGTGTGTGTTTGTGAAATGGCGACGTAACTCGGTTACGTTACGTCCGTCCTAGTCGTTGACGCCTCGCACGTACACGACCGAGAAACGTTTATTTTGCGGCGAGAAAGTAGTTTCAAGACGATGCGTTCTTTCTTCTTCTTACTTTCTCTTCGAGGCACGCGTGTATGTATATACACATTCGCCATTGATTGCATAACGAGGAGCGGCTCTGGACTCTCTGTGTGTCACGGCCTCGTGCCGCGTTCTATACAGATTTTAATTGCTGCCCGATGGTTAATCGTTAATTCGCCTATCGGATCAACACGGTGGTGGTGCTGGTCGGCGCAGACATATTTTTACCTCCTGTTATTGAAATCGAACGTTGAGCAACAGCGCCCGTATTATGTGTGGCAAACGTCTTTGGCTACATTAATGTCAGTTTGTTTCCCGTATTAAGGAGGGAAATCGAAATTTGCGCGCCGGTACGAGGTTGTAGACCGTTCAGCGTTAAAATTCTAGCTGTGGTTCGGATTTTTCCAAGAGTAATTTAAGGATTTAACGATTTTAGGAGCGGCTTCTTGAGGCGAACTTTCCGCTTTTTTCAGCGACGCTTAATCACGGAGAATGCGACAATATTCTGCGGTTAAACAAGGTACCAACGACGCTTCTCAAACGGTGTACGAATACAGCTCTTTTGGAGAAAACTACGGTTGCTAAACTTGAACGAGAACCATTTTTTTTTTTTTTTTTTTTTTTTTTTTTTTTTTTTTTTTTTTTTTTTTTTTTTTTTTTTTTGATTTTTGTTTTTTTTTAACTTTTTTTTTAAATATTTTTAACTGATAATAGTATGATTAGTTGGATACGATATAATTTTTATACATATATATAGGAATATTTTATATGATGCTAATGAAGACTTTCCTTTCTTCCTATTTTCTAGCAGCATTGACAGGGTAAAAGCAATTTTCAGATTTTAGTTATATCCATACTCAAAATGTGATTAATCCCGCTTATTATTAAATAAGCGATTCTAACAATAGACTACTATACATTATTTTATGTACATTTATGCACATAATATTTTACGAGGTATCATTGCGAATTACATTTAATTACGTAGATATATACTACTTGGTCAGGCTCTGCATTATCCACAATCACCTATATAAGCAGTAAAATGGTAGGCAGTGGACGGATCGAACCTTCTAAGGATTAAACTCATAGTCGGTTCTTAAGATCTTGGCATTTCCTATATATACAGGATATATAAATGTATAGGAGAAAACCAATAACGCCATAGAACATAACGATTGCAATTACTCTTTCGTCATTATGTAAGATGCAGTTATTCTCATTCATTTCTTAAGTATAAATGCAAACAATTTCATTAACAGACAAATAACAGGTAAATTCTTTAGAAAATATATAATGCTTAGTAAGAGACTTCTCCACTTTGATCGTTTTCATGCATGTATATTTTTCTAAGATGAAAAATTTAATTATAATAGCCAATCTAACAGTGCAAATAGTTATTATGCGATACCGAAATATACCACAGACAACAATCATCTTTCAATCCTCTTTCTGATTTAGATCTAATAAACCATCAAAATAAACATTTTTCTGCCTTATTGCATAGTATTTACGAAGTTGTTGAAATTCACAATCACGAATTCTATATATGTGGCTGATCAAGTAATCAAGATTTTTTAAATCTGATGTCAGGCAATTAGATTATCAATTAGTAATAATTGTCGACGGCAATTTAATAAAATGTTTGTCAAATTTATCTCAAAATGTATGTAATTGCTTTGACCGTATTATTTCAATTAGATTTAATATACTCTCCTTTTTCGTCGTTCTATAGGTCGTGGATGCTATTGAGAAAATATTACTCTGTTGTTTTATTTTACAAGTAATATATTTTATCTACATTTCGGTCTTCTGGTGGGCCTTCTTCAGGACTAATATACAATCTTTTCCATTTCTATGTGTCAAGAGAGAGGGTGAAGACCTCACTATTAAATTGTCAATGTAGCGAACCAATGCCATTTTGGACATTAAAATAATGTATTTTTCGAATTTTACAATGTTTTGAATTTTAAAATTTATGTAGAGCATGTACTATATTTTATTAGTTTATAGAGTTAGGAAGTTAAAATATCATTATTTCTTATATTGCATCTAATTATTGGTAATAAAATAAAAAAGTTCCGAGACATTCTGATGAAAAATAAGAATGTATGATAGAAGATAAAAAATTTGTCATAAAAGATAAAGTAATTGACCATAAAATAATACGACACCCGTTCATTTTCGCAGACACGCAACTTTATAACTTGTTTGATAACTTGTTTACACCATAAATTCGTTCAGACAATAAAAACGTTCAAAACCATTTTTTCATCCACTCATCAACTTACATAACTTTCGAAACGCCCAGACAATGAATTCTGTCAACTCCAGTTTCCCACGTTTCTAGTCACCGTGAAAAGTACATTAAATCGACTTAATCGTTCAATCACATAGGGTCACGTGTCGACCCCGTTGCCTGCGACTATAGCCATATATCATTGTATATTATATGTATTCGGTAAATTTATGTCGTGTTATATATTAGCCTTTAATTTCTATATTATTATATGCATGTAATTATTATACTTATGATGCTCAAGCGTATTTAATTTCTTAATCGCAAAAATTTAATATTTAATTATATATATATATATATATATATATATATATATATATAACGCAAAGAAATATCGCTATTTTTTTATTATAACTGTATCTGTTATTAAAATATTTGGATGAATATTATTAAAATTTCTAATGATCACTGCAGTTGATGCGTATAAGTGGATTGTGAATGCACTCATTTTTAAAAAGTGTCCTTTTTAAAAAATGGCATTATTATAAAACAAAAATATCGTATTAAATTATTAATTTCAAATTAATAATATGACAAATTAACATACTTTACATAAAGGAATTTAACTTTTATATATATATATATTTTTTTTTTGTGGTTGATTTAAAGCATTTTTAATCTCTTAGTTAAGATTATTTTGCTGAATATGTATACATACAATTTTTTGTTTTTTTTTTTCCTTGCATTGTGTATGATATATTATATATGCAAAATTGAATACATGTTGAATTGATCAACTTTTTTACAATATAGTAACATATCAACAGCTCCTTGTGTAATTAAGAAATTAGAGAACTTTGACAGGACGTAACAACATTCAGTGTCACATTCGGGCTCACTTTCTTAAAAATTCCCACGCGCCCGCGATAATGATTTACGAAATCTACGTTCTCAACTATTGTTGCGCAGTGAAATTAATCTGTTAAAAAGGTCAGTAACAGCATTTCCATATGTATACATGTACAAATATTTCAACGCCATTGTTTGTAAATTTATAAAAGTCCTGTTCAAATAGATGGCGTCTCGTACTACCTCAGTTAAAAAAGCGAAAAATCGATTTGCCCCAAGGGGTATATCCGCTTTACTTAGACTTTCTCTACTGAATGTTATCGCAAGCCTTTGAATTCATTTACACTTCTCAGAGCCTCCAGTTAACGTGTATCGGACAGCTTGTAAATAATTTTGACTTGGGAATTAATCGTTTTCTAATTTCCACATGTATAAATTGATTGGAAAACATGTCGGTCGTTCGGACGATTGCAAACTTACTCCAGTAATAAACGTCGACAAATACGGATGCTGCGCTGTATACTCATTTACATGCGTATATCCGTTAAATTTTAAAATTGATAAATATTTAAGTAAAAAATTATATTAAAACATTTTTTGATATTTTGACTACCGACCTTCTTGATGATTAATTGTTTCGTTTATTCATTTTCTACGTCGTTTAAATGAAATTATCGCAGTTTTGGAGTAGGCGTGGAACGGAGATTATCTTATATCTGCGCAAAATTGTTAAGTGGGCGACTTTAACATAATAGATCTGATCTAACTGCTGAAAGTACATGCAAATTCCTGTAGTAAACAAAAAAAAAATCGATTTATTATTAATTCCTTCACGCTCATTAATCCTACATATGCGCCCTTCACTGCCCGCTTATACAGCATGAGATACGTGAACCTGCTATTGCATGGAAATTGTTTAAAAGTTACATTATCTGTATATATCTATATGTATATGGAAAATTTCTTCGGGACATAGGAAATAATCAACTTCTTAGAAAATTTGTAATCTGTTTTTGTCTATAGTACGCAAATCGAATAATCCGAATATTATTCGAATAATATTCGGAATAGTATACGTTTAATATATATATCTGCATATATATTAAAGAAAAAGTATCTAAAAAACTTTAAATTTTATATCACATAAAGAAAGTACATTTCTTTCGCATAAATACTGAAAGACACGAAGCTCCAATGAATCGACATTGAATATTTTAGACGTGACTTGGTAAACTATTTTCAGAACGACTCAGTAATTAATAGCGAAAATGTGCTTTAAAATTAACTTGCATCTACTTAAGCAGCTGAGAAATATGTGATCAATAAATTACAATAAATAAGTAGGCGATTAGTGAGCGGAAAATGTAATTGATTCCAATCGCTTGAAAACTGACATCATATAGAAACAGTAGGACAATCCCCTCACGGCGCTAATTGCCAAGTTTTTATCTATATATGGTAATTGTTATTTACTTAACTATATTTACCTATGGTAAATATATACGCCCGGAATTATAAAGTATCACTAGTCAAATTTCACTGGACTATCATTGAGCAATCGAACATTCAAATTTGAATTATTTCATTTGTTTCATTCAATATACGGAATGTAGGAACTGGATAAGATTTATCTTTTGAAATTCAAATTTTGTTATATTTTCGCTATATGTTGATGGTAAGCAATATCTTTCATCTAGCTAAAAGTAATCAAAATTACATAATAAGTGTAGAATCCCCAAAACATTTCACTCTGCAGTTCTTTTATAGAAGATCATGCGCATTGGATAATTAATTAATTATAAAGTAATCTTCGATTTTAAACACTTGAAAAATTCTATTATATTTTTGATGGGTTTCTCTATTGTGCATATAATAATCATGTATAATAGTATAAATTGGTCTCTGTTCTACTTTTAAAATAACGATATCTAATATAAAAGCCATTTTTTAAATTGCATTTAATTACATTGACTACAATTTAATTTCATGAGGCATTATTATGCGTATGAGCGCAGTAGATATAAAATTTATATGTGAGAGTTTACTAATGAATGAACTACTTTTGCGCAGAAAGTATATCACACAAAATATTTTCATTTATTTCAATAAAAATTGATATTATTATGTATACAGTTCTACTTTAAAATCATCTACATAGCTTCGAAAAATTACAGTAAAAAAGATTGTTTAACAAGTGTAAGTGTTAAATAAGTAAATGAAAAATGAAATATATGCAAGAATACGTGAATTCCATATACAAGATGTCATATATACTGCTATTTTTAATCTATGTGTCATGTGTGCTTCCATTTTCTGCTTCTTTTTCACCTTTCGTATGCCAAAACGAGTTTTGGTGTGGTGTTTACGGAGAGTAAAAGTGATTATGAAAAAAGTAAAGAATGAAAAGGAAAGACTCGAAAACCCGGAATATATATTAACGTGTCATTCCAGTTTTCGCTATATATATACGTTTCGCAACGGAAAATTCCAAATGTCGCAAAAATATGTCATACACATCACGTAATTTATATTCGATAAATCAAAATATAAAGATTGCTAGTATAAATTAGTTTCTCAATTGAATAACAACGTATTACGGCTTATTATTATATTTGGTTTTGTACTTTCTTTTATATTCGTTGACATTGTAAGGCTTATCCAAAGAGTATATTGTAAGAACAGATGAATTTTTTTTTTTTTTATTTTCATTACAATGTTTGTTACAACATCATAATGTTATAATTATGAACAAAATTTATTCCTATAAGATATCAGTATGAAAAAGTATTTATGTTCCCTTTTCTGAAAACTGAAGAAAGACATTTTTGTTGTTGTATATTGCACCTTTCAAAGATATTTCAAATAGTTTCTTATAGAATTACGCACAACGTGATTAAAATCCATGGAAGATCAACGAAAATGCACACAACTTTCTATACGATGAAATTCCTATATATACATTAATTTCCAGACAGGAAGGTACGTTCTCGCAGTGTTTCTACAGGAATCGGTGAATTTACACAACTGAACTCGCATATATACGTTTCTAAAAATCACGGCGACGATCGCGCGGTCGTGTACCTTGACTTTTATATAGGAAATAATTCGAATTTATTGGCGCAATTTCGCGGGTACTCGAAGGTGACGTCGCGAAAACCCGTTTTCCCTAACCGGAACGAAGGAATGCGGGGGCGCTGAAAATTATTTCGTCGACCTTTGATGTTGGTCGAGGTATACTGAAACTCGCGTTGTTCACTGGGAACGATATTCACAGCCAAGGTCTTGACGTATGGAGGCGTGCGAATTTTATATGACTTTCCCATCGCAAAAATACATTTTTCTGTTGACCAAATATGAGGAACGATATTAATATTGTCTCGACAACTATACCCTAGTAAAAAATGTCACCAGTTTCAATGGAGTCCATAAAAATGGCCATAAACTGGATCTTATTTTCTACTAGAGGGTACAAGTGTTATTTAGCGCCATAATTCATTCCTTTGTACGATCGTAGTAATTTGTTTATTTTCATTATTTTTTTACTTGTTAATTGCTTATTTACCATTTGCAAGTACCTGATGGATGGTACCTTTGTACTCCTGGGATATAGAAATTTAAAACTTGAGAAAAAGGCGTTTTATTGTTTCCAGTATAAATATTGATTTAATTGATTGTTATTCTTTTTCTTCTATAAGCCAAAAATAAAAGAATGACGAATTGCACAATTTAGACTCGAGACTTTTATTAAAATCTCGCTCTACCATGGAGCACGATGAAAATGAATTGCGCCATTTTCCTTTATCAAACTCATTAGAACTTCCCTACTGGACTTTCCTCTTTCAAGGTTTATATAAATCTAGAAAATGTGATTACCACATCGTCACCTTTATGATGCAAACATGTTTTTCCAATAGTTCATACTTTCTTATATAAAACACTTCACACGTATCTCACTCGAAACACGTCGAAAAGATCCATACAATATAATAATTTACCTCGGAATCCGTTGCAGAAACACAATTCACAAATCACACCCTACCATAATTGTAGTTGGTATTTTTGCGCTCACGCCCCCTTTGGCCAATGTAGCTTGGAAAGCGTTTTAGAATCAACGCAATTTTAAACGGCAAGTAATATTTTAATTACCCAAAGGTGAGGTTACGTATATGTGGTACGTTTAGATGTAGCTTGAATGAAAGCGAACATGGGAACGAGAATTCCATGTTGTTGGGTGCTATTCTGCTCTGTATTATTCCGTTCTATCCTACTGCAATGAGAACCCGATCATTTTTTAAAGGAATGTACAAGTTCCTGAACCCGACTATTACAAATTATATTGGAAGGATCTAGATATTTATGACGTAACTTTGTGTAAACTGCATGAAATAAATTCCTTGCACATTTATACCAAAGTCACAATGTTTAAGCGATGTATTTCTATACAAATATTTATATCTTTCGATTAGTTTTAACAATTTGTACAATTTTTATGCTCTCTTGTGAGGGTCAATTATGTAAATATTTTTTGAAAAAATTCTGCAAGTTTTATGTAAAAAAATCGAAATTTCCATGTCAACATTTTGGAATTATAAAATTATGAGTTTTAACCTTTATGAACTTTTCCATTGATAACAATAAAGTACCTAATACTAATTTTATCATTGTAAGTTAAATTTTTATTACAATCAATTAGAATTGTTTATGTTATCAATTAACTTTTGTTAACAACAAAACATTAAGATATGTAACGGCCATTTTACGTAAATATTTATATCGTAATGTTTATATAATACACATTATCGCAAAACATTTTAATTGACATTATCTTTAGAAAATTATATATCATTTACGCAACGTGTACTTGTTTCATTGAAATTTATTATATGAAATTATACATCAGTTATATTTTTGTAAAGTAAACATAAAATAATGTATAAAGGAATTACACTATTTACTTAACAAAAATTGCCATGACGTTTTGAGACCTCAGTAGTGATTATTAACTCTTTACTCATTACGAAGACTGAACATTTTTATAATTATAGTTTGTATAATTACTTTGCACGTCGTGAAAATTTTTAATAATTAATCCTATTTTTAACTAGAGAATGTTGAAAAAAAAAACAGGAATTCTTAACATACATATTGAAAAGCATATAAGGGTAGGAATGTTCTGTCCGAAATTAAAATTATTGACAGAGTGATGGAACAACACATTATCTCTCCTTTAAATAATGTATGCGATTATACATTCATTATTATTTTCAGAGTAAATTTTATCTTCATAATTTTTACTTGAGTGTTTATTCTTTTATTGATTTGTGGTAATAAAAGTTTAGTTTTTAAATTTTCAATGACCTACCTACCTATAGTAAATAAGACGGATATTAGAAATATTAACAATTGTAGATCCATGTTTAATAAAAACTATTCAATTTTTAACAAAATTTCTAATAAAATTGTTGTTAATAATTCAGCCGCAAACAGTCTTCGGTTGTGAAATGTACATTGTCATATGCTTTAATCACTATATGCCTTAATCAATGAAAATAAATAATAGCAATTGGCAAAAAAAAAAAATTGTTACTATATGAAAAAGTGATTCAAAATTGAAGTGTATATAATTAAGTATACAATTTTGTTTTAATACAGTTCAGTATACATATACAATATTATGATGTTCTGGAGGAATCTCGCTTTAAATGTCTTAAATAAAAAAGTAATTTTATATACCAGTAACGAACGTTCTGGATATCAAAAGGAACTATATATTAGGCAAATGTATATCACAATTTTCGATCGTGTTCCGACCAGATTGATTTACTTCCTGCATTGCTTGACGTAAACAAAACAAAAGAAACAAGTCACGAACGGAAAAACGGTCATTAATTGGTACATTTATCTCATGTGTCTGATGCAGTACTTGATGGAAACAAACAAACTGAAGTAACGCGTGCAGCTAGGAAGCAATATATATCGTGAAATAACACGTTTATGTTTTGCAAATTTTTGTGTACAATAAAACTGCAACCTTATGCCGATTGAAGTAGTGTATCATAAGGAACTGTAGACGCGTCTATAATGCAGAGAAAATATCCCGAAAATTCGACTGCTTATAACACTAACAACTTTATTCATTCATTTGTACAAAGCTTTAATAATTTCGTAACATTAATCAGTGCAGGTGCCCTAGTAGAACATGCCCTCACAGAAAAAAATATGTTCGGTGTCCGAATTACACCCAATTGGGTGTAAATCCCAATTTTTTTAGTGTTTACACCCATTTTTTTAGTGCTTACACCGACTTGGGTGTCATTTCGGACCCCGAACAATATTTTTTGGTGTTTTTTGGTGTACATTTCGGTAAGGGTGAGTCCAGTTTTTGTCCAGTTTTTGTCTAGTTTCTGTCCAGTTTCATTTTTTCCCATGTTAAAGGTATAGGATAACTTGGGCAGTGTAACAGAAATCTGGACAGATTCGCTACCAGGGTGATACAACAATTATTTAAAAACGACTATTCAGTCATTTTTCATTTCAAAGATAAAAGTAGGCGTAAATAGACTTTGCGGTATTTCTACATATAGATCATCTAATTCAATTTTAACAAATATCTTGTTATGTTCAAAACATTCATTAACGAAGCTAACGAGGAATTGATGAAACGATCGTGCGTCTATAATTACTAATAAGCGCACCATTTGTGACATTGTAGTCGTCGGATTCCGATCAATCGATCGGGATACTCGAATTTTTATTCGAGACTTTCATCGCCGCTGCGAGATAATAAATGCTTGAGCCAGAAAAGGAAGCCCATAGAGAGGTGTCGCGAAATAATATTAACTCCCTTCCTTCCTTCTACTTGCCAAGAAGGAATTCAATGCTCGACTTAATCGGTTGGTTCACTCGAGAAAATCAGCGCTGGACGGTTGTTCCGTTAATCAATCTCTACGTAACTCCGTCGTCGCACGCTGTCACTGAAACCTTAAGGCGCTAGGGAATCGGCGACGAAAAAAGAAACTTCCTCTGCGATTGCAAAATCCTTCTGTAATGAAGTTTCGATGGAACGCCAGGCCGAAAAACAAAGAAGGAAATAGAGGCGATAAAACAAATGACACTCGGCTATTGGTATGCACTATGAAGCTTCATTGAGCCAATAAAACGCGCAGTTACGAAAGTTGCAAGTCAATTCGAATAGATACTATTCTGAAAACACAATCGTACACAAAACTTGATTTTGCTAAAAATCAGATTTCGTATCTAACCTGATAATTATGATCAGAAAATATTGACCTAATAGGATCTTGTGACCGTTCGGATTCGCAAGAATACATTTCTGAATAAGTATAAATAATACACATGTTTACTTGAGCAAGTTCTCTTTTAATTTCCAATCAAATTGTCTATATGATCTGTTTTTTGTTAAGTCTTTGAACGGCATATGTAAAAGTACCGAATAGAGTGCCTGAATGATAAGAAATAACTTGATACTTTTTGGTTAGAAAATGGCAGTCACTTGAAGGAATTTGTGAGTCATGGAATTCCAAAAAAAAAAAAAAAACAAAGAACAGAATTAAATATCAGAAAATTCTTGAATTATTGGTTTCCTGTAAAAATGAAATTCATGATTGATTCTTTAAGCCTCTTTTAAGGTAGATAGTTACCTAAGAATAATTATGTAATGAAGAAAAATACGTAATTTAATAACTGGAATTACCATTAAACATGTTTTTAACGAAAATTATTTTTTTTAATTACGATATTTTGAACGTTTGCCAGCTAATTTTTGTGAGTTGCAGGTTCTCAGCACTATAATTTCATTGATAACACTTTAAATTCCATAAACTAATTTTGAATATTCCCTGGTAAATAAAAATAAAAAATAGTTTAATCCCGACAAATTACTTCCATTTACGGCAATCAAACAATGTTTATGGTAAAAAACGGGAGCATAACATTACAAAAAGAATACACAAGAAGGGAAAGAATAATAATAGTAAAATAAAAAACGGAAGAGATGCTAAGAAAACATATTTTTGTGCAGATATAAAAAATTAAATTGGACGATTAAAAATAAAAAACTAATTCAATCCATGAAGAACATGAACTCACATAACAATTACTTTGATTTTTAGCATGGTCCTGAATAATACTTTTTTTTTCATATCGATATAACGTCAAGAAAACATAATTAATTAACTAAAAATCTGTACAAATAATATATATCATGTTCATGTTTTATTTCCATCAAGTGTAAACTCTACTTCTCCAAATACAAGGAATACTTATAGGGTTTTTAATGAATACTGATTTCAGTGCAATATGTCATAAAATCAACATATATATTTAAAAATCGACTTGGAATTTATTTTAATAAAATAATTATAATCGGTGAGCAAACTTTATTTAGGAAGACTCGTAATGCTAACAATAAAGGTATTACATTATTTTTAATTTTATAGACATTCTAATTTTTAAAGCATACCTTGACAAACTACAATCTATAGAAGAAAGAAATATGCTAGTTATAAGGACATTCTTTAAATACTCATTTCTATTAAAAGAAGTTTAAAAATGATAAATTTTCTGAAATATATAAGTATTCATCCTTATGTTATCGTCATTACATCTTTCGTAATAGGAGATTTCTGAAAGGAAACGCGTTCAGGAATGCGCCGTTTACAATTAATGCCTACGCACAATTTCCAGTCAGATGCTATTCAGAAAATGTAGGCAGATAAAGAAGACCGAATATTTCATGAAAACGTAATTTGTTAAAAAAAAAAAAAAAAAAAAAAAAACATCTACACGAGACACGAGAATAGGCTAATTGCAACATTACAATTAGCGCCACAATTGAGTAATAGAAAATTGTTCGTCAAATATTATCTTTAAAAAAAATCACAATAATAACGTATTTCCCTCGATCTCTATTTTATTATTTAATTGTTTTCTTTTTCTGAAGTGACAAGATTGTTTTTCTTCAATCAGAACTAAGAATTCATTTATCGATGTGCCCATTTCATGATGTCAAAAATTGAAAATATTTTACGTAACAGTTCAAGAACTTGAAGAAAAATTCGAAACTTGAATAGATTTGAAGCTTTTCGATCTTTCTTTCGAATGTTATATGAATGAAGTCTGGAAATGGTACTGTAGTTAATGAGGAAAACATCAAGGGGCCGAAATGTCGATATATTAAAAATTTTAATTTATTTTTCGTTTGCCATCAGAATAGTCCATCAGAAGTAAACTTGTGCACCAAAGGTGCCATCCTCGTGCTTCCAAATAATAAATGTTCTCCAATACTTTGCCACTATCTAGAAATTAAATGACTATATGAATGTTTAATTTTACAAGTCGAACAAAAAAGTTTGAATTAGTCGCACAAATGGTCGTCAATCCTCATGATGACTGATCAATTAAAAAATAACGATTAAACGAAAAGAAGGAAACGACTTTCATTTTACAAACAGGTTGCAAAACTAAGTTTTCTCACTTCGTGGCTCGCCTTTTCTTGTACTTCACTCCTGATATCTCAGCCATACTGGCATCTTTATATATGCTATAAAAAGCCACCAGTTGCATTTGAAAGGTTAACCAGTAACCGTCTTCGATATGTTTCTTATAATCACATAGGCATATCTTTCTTTACACACATGTACCCAACTTCTATTTCAGCTCACTTTCGTCCAGCCACTCGAGATAAGCAACGGACCTCGGCGCACCTTTTCCTTTCGCGCATTCCAGACGATGATACGAATGAGAAAGGTTTAGATCAAAACAGAGGAAAGGAACGAATGCGAAATCACGGAAATCGCGTAAATTACGTGTTTCGATAGCGGTAAAAGGCATCTACATACTCTAAAGGTATTTTGTTCTGAGTACCAGGAATGTACATGTTGTTAATGCATGGAAAATAGGTTATATATAATTTTATACAATTATTTACGTGACCCTATACAAGAGTAACGTTTGAGTTATTCACTCGCTGAAATGCGTCTAAGTTCATTCTACGTTAAACATTCGAATAATGAAATATACATTTCGAATTTTAATTGTCTTATACACTCACGTACACTTGAACGACGGGATCAATGTGCAAATAATTATATATATATATATATACACATACACCTTTTAAGATTAGACACAAATGCTCTAATACTAGTTTATTGACGTTCAGGAATCAAATGAAATCAAATTACTGTAGCGATTGGCAAATCATCTAATTAAAAATTATATTGACATTTGATAAGTCATCGTTAACGATGAACGGGAAGAACGTTCTTCCCACGGAAAAAAAAATCATTTGCTTTTTCATGTCCTTGGATAACGGTTATTTCATGCAGTAAAAAAAAAACGGAACGAATTATCTTACAGCATCGGTAACGATTTTTCGATTGCAATAAGATGCGATGTAATCGGAAACATTTCCCATGAGAACTATGCCTGACTATTAAGAAATTATCACTTTCCTTTTACGTCTTTCTCGACATCTTTTTAATCTAGGCACAGTTGTAAGGAAGCTTATAGGATTCCCTATATCGAAGTTGCAATAGAAAAAATAATGAGTCCACTTCTGAATGTACAATCGAACAAACGCAGTTTTTAAGCATAAAAGAGGAATGTTCAGAGATGGATGTGTTGGCATATATTCTTACGTTCTGTCTTCTTCCAAGAGCTTGTGTGCGGATATTACTTTTAATTATTTGTTTTTCTCGAACACTTTGTAGGACTAGAAGGAAATCGTATCAATTTCAAAACTTTGAAGACTAATAAAAAACCATGAAAAAGATTTAGAAGGATCATTAAAGAGCTTCTTGCGTGTCATCTTTTTAAAAAGTAAAGTCGTAAATAAACAGCGATTCGAACTTCTTGCATTTCTCAAGAAGAAGCGAAGAGAACCATCAGTCTATTTCTAGACGTATTCTATGTGCGGAAAACGATTAAATAAATTCAGGGAGGCCGTTAATGCAGTAAAAAATTTCAAAAAATAAAGGTCACCGACGGGACATAAATGAAAGTAAACGATGGTAAAAAAAGCCGATAAAATTTGCAAGAAAGTAAAATGGGAAAGAAATACGACGAGAATATTTAACAGGAAAAAAAGATGAGAGAAAATCTCACTTATAAAACAATGTCTCCATAAAATTCAGCATAAAGATAGAAATAAAGAAAGATAATACCAAACAATGTAAAAACCTAGTATATTTTTTTTCTTTAAATTAAAGTAAAAAGCAGAAGAGTATAGGATAAATTCAACTCAAAGAATGGCGATTTAAATTTTTTTATCATATCATACCATAATATCAACATTCGGATCTTTCTTTACATTGATTAATAATTACTTTTTTTTCCCTAGTATTAAAAAGGCATTACAAAAATTTGTAGAATTATAAGCAACTATATTGATCCAGCATGATCTAGAATTTAACCCATCAAAAATCCAGCAAATAATTAGGTTAATTGAGATACCCAAATCATTTCTGATCGACCCACGAAACAAGTCACATACGACGATCCTCGATTTAAATTTCAACAACTTTTTAGTTCAGGGTTTCTTACGCGTAGTTGGATTGTCCAATATTTTTCAGATAAAAATGAAAAACTTGATCATTTATTTGTCAAGGACATGACCATATACATTGACTATCGTGTGATGATACATTTTAATTTTTAGCGGAGAAATTCAAAGGGTTAAAAACCATGAAATTCGAAGCATCCAAAAACATATAAACACATCATCGAGTCTATATAAAATGTTTTCAATAAATTACACCTATCTGCTCGTCGATAAGAAACTCAAATTGCGAAGAATGCAGCCAATTTGCTAAATGACACCGACAGTTGAACAAGCAATTCTTCTCGTTCATAGCGCAAGACAAGATTTATCGGCGGTCGTACGAAAAAACTTGTGTAATCCGCGCAACAAAGGTTTCCCGTGTTTTAAATAGCTCGTTAAAATTAATTATATATAATGCGGAGAAGGCCATGAAAATCGGAACGTGAAAATGGATTTTGCGATTCTGGCCCATTCCCATATATTACATAGGCGCACGTAGGGATATATGCCATTACGAAGGTCATTTGCGCATCAGCGTCGATCGCGTCTTTGACACGCAAGATTCATGTCAGCTTTCTCTCATCGCTAATACTGCAGAAGAAACCCGCGTGTATCTAATGCCCCGCTCTGGCACAACTTTTACTCAGCAATACCGGGAGCTCTCTAATAAATAATTGCCCGCCGTCTGATCACTGATAATGTGGATGCTTTTATCGCGAGCTTTGTACGAAAGAAACATTCGATGTCCTCTATAAAAAGCTCTGTATGTATATATGAAGTCACCGCGGTTCTGTTTTTAAGGCGCCTTTAGCTTTGAGAACGAGGCCTTCAATGAAAATTTAAAATTGTCGACTAAATTCTTTTTTATTGTTTCACAATTTTTTACGAACAGCAATCCTTTTATTCCTGAACAACTATTATTAATTTTAACTGATTGTTATTTTATAGTTGTTTGATGGTTTTTCTATCGTTTCGATAAGAGTTTTGCAGAAATTAAAACAATTATTATATGAAGCTCAGTATTAAATTTATAATAATTTTACAATAGTTTTTACATCATTTCTATATCAATTATAGATACGAAAAATAAAAAACTATAGTCTTTATTATTAAATTTATAACATATATGGTAATTAATGTACGATAATTTATTGCAGATAGAAATAGAGACCCTCAATTTTCTTACGCAATCCTCATTAGTAGTATTATTTAAGTCGTTTTAGGTGGAACGGGATACAAATATGCAATGAAGTCAACCTTAATTAGATGACAAGGAATAGGTTAATTGGATGATACTTAATCAATGATAATTTTCCAAGATAGCATTGCAGTAATTTATCTAATAAAAAATTTCATCGGACGATTGAAATCTTTCAAATGGCACAATTGTTGAATTCCACGGCAGAAAAGGATCGATATAAGCATTGATTGCAGAAAGAGAATAACACTAGTTAAATTAATATTGACTTTATTCAAAAAAAGGCAATTAATAAAGTAACGTTGTTTTAATATAATATTTCCTTACCATCATCCGAAGTATAAATAGACATTGACGTGATTAATATTTGCCTAAAAACTTGATTACAATGCTGATGCATTTTAATATCTTGACAATTTTGTTTGGTTATAATATATAACAGTTATATAGGATACACGAAATGGGAGTAGCGATCCGGTCCGCCACTTCAAACAATCTCTAATAATGAAATTCTACTATCAGACGTATTATGCAGGAGGCTCTTTTTTCGTAATATTATCAACAAGTTTATGTAGAATTTGATTTTACTATTTCTTTTGAAAAGTCTTATTACAATGAACTTTCTCCTGCAGTATTTTTGAATTTTTGGTTGAAAGTGTCGATTTTAGGAATATATGGCTCACAACTTGCGTATTGTTTTAGTCACTTCTGTTCGGATATTGAGTACTTCAGAATAGCAATTTTGCTCTGTTCTTCGCAAACAACGATGAATGTTCGTTATTATTCCTACAACTGTCCACGAACTTTATAGCATGACTGCGAGTTTTTCATCTTCTACAGCCTATTAATATTCTTTTATATTTATGATGACAATGACACCATACTTTCGCGAGTTTCTCCGTTTTTTTTAAATAATCGGTTGTTTTACAACTTGATGATCCACTTGTTCTTCAATCTTTTGCCGCTTGCGCATAGTCTGTTATTTGTGAATCACAGTAGAGTCAGTTTTCATGGAAATATATAAAGGTGCAGTATATACATATACCATGCTACTTTTTTAGCATTAGGCATTTGCAATATTAATATTAATTGCAATAATATTTCAAGAAATACAGATTTTGCAATGGCACATAAACATTACGAATTGTCATTGACACAACAGCGTTGATTTGAACTCTGTATTGGAATTGCATCATCAATGTCATGAAGAAGATGTACGCTGATAAATTTTCCTTTCAAGTTACTTTTATTTATTTTGTTTTGTGTAGATTTTATTTGTTTGCATATTACCATAAAATTATTGTTTCATGTAGTGCTTATGTAGTGTTCTAAAGATGGTATGCGTGTAGAATATTTTCCAGTAATCTTAAAATAGATAGTAAAATATATAAATTTAGTTGCTTTTTTAAGTATATATCAATTGATTTGTAGCGAAACTGATGCAACTTCTAAATATATTTTTCATTTATCACATACAAGAAAAGAATGTACATAATGTATCACGAAACAACAATATGCGTAATAAAGCGTGAATAGAAAGTATTCAATAAATATGAAATGTCATTGAAAAAGTTAGTTAACCTTATTTTCAGTTTGTAAGTTTGCGTTGTAGTGCTACGGGAAGTATGGAAACTCGATGTTGATATGTGCAAATATGATTTCATGTATATATATATAGGCAGTCGCGACTACAACAAATTGAATCAGGATAGAACCAATCCAAATAACCAATATGTTTTATAGTTATTATGTTTATTACACATTTAACTGATTGTTTTACATTTTATGAAGGCGAATTTTTTCTATAATATATTTAAAATTGGACATCAATGATTTGTATGCAATAATTCGAAAATCAAGTTTATAAATGTAAAAGTTAAATTAATTTATTATTAGGTTCACATTTATTTTCTACCAGGGATCTTATAAAATAATGTAAAGTATGAAGTAGGAATTATTGGATGTCATAAAATTTAATAAAACATTAGAAACGTACATTATACATTCATCAAAATGATGATCGATTAATTAACCTAAGTCATTTATCGTTATTTTCTCTATTTCTTAAGGATACATCATGTCAGTATCTTTAAAAAGTTTTATGCAATCGCATACTTTTATTTTTTGTATAGATTTATTTTAGACGCGTGGAAGTACCGCATACTTTACTGCAGGTTTTCGAGGCAAATTGTTATAATTGCAGGCATATCACTGAAAACTTTTACCGCGTCTATATTGTCTTGGAGTGATCCTTTGTGGTAGTGGCATTTTGTCGAATACTTTATCTATCGATTAATCTCAAATCCCCCTCGAGAAACTACGTATTTAGTAGACTGATAAACAATTACCTAGTAAGTTCAATCAATCGGATCCGATCATTATGAAATGACAATTGGAGAATTGCAATGTAAAGCGCGGTATCTCTGCGACCAATGAAAAATGTCTGTCACGTAGCTTTCTATCTCAATTTTTTATCTCACCGTGTTTTGAATTCCATATCAACTTTCAAATTATATAAAGTGGATCGCTCGCTCTGTAGCTAATATTTCAATAGGAAAGAATGTACGGATAACAAAACCACAGTGCTTGATTGCTTCTAACCTGAATTTTACCTTGACCGCACATACATGCGGATTGTGCAAGAACATTACTCTACAAGAATTTTTAAGAAAACTATCATTTTCTATAACTGTGCTTTCTTCGTATGTTCTAATTTTGTTACATAACAATAAAGATGAAGTGTCAAATTAGTCTGTAATAGGGTGTGTGCGTGTGTGTGTGTGTGTGTGCGTGTGCGTGTGCGTGTGTGTAGCAACATAGTGTGCAAAAACAATACGAATTTGTGCATCAATACTCATTTCATTTTGAAGTGTAATTATTAACTTCATTTGCCCATAGTGAAGAATGAAAGGGTCGCATGCAATAACAAAGGTTGCCAATGATTGAAACTCCTCAATAAGTAGTTGTATATTTACTAAAATCAGTATAGGCTGCAAAGAGGAATTGGAGGAGAAGTAGAAAATGGAAATATTTTTATGTTTCATTATTTCATACATAGCCGATCTTTTCGCGCAAGGAATGGCACATACATTCAGTTTCCCGAGAGTGTATCTTAATTTTGTTTGTTTCTTTCCTTCAAGTGCTGTCGAGAGAGCCAACATTTTAGAAATTACATCTATCAAATCCAATAATTTTGCAACTAGAATAGAACTTTCTCACGAGCGTGTCGTTATACATTCGTCCCATTTAATCGCGAATTCGCTTGTTTACGACCAATTTATCTATTGTCCGAGGGCCAAAAATTCCCGCGACCTGAACTTAGGTACTCCAATTACGCGTTACCCAATCGTAGGAAATCGATTAAGTTGAACTTATATTATCTGCAATTCTTGAAAGTCTAGATCGTAATTTTAACAAGACTCTTACCCAATTCATGGTTGTCGGCGGGTGTCCGTGCATGGGTAACCTCGATTGTCAGCTGACGATTTGCAGCAAAATATCCAGTATCGTCTCACGGATTCGAGAACATTTTTCCTTCCGCTGTACGTCGACGAAGTTCCCCTTTCCTTTAGATTGGAGCGATTGCACAATCTGATGCTTCACTTTTAATATTGGAAAAGGACAGCGAACATGAAAAATGCGTCGATGTTGAAAGGTATAATTCGTAGAGCTATACAGGAAGACGGACCATATAAGAAATCAGTGTGCAAATTATTGCACGATGATGTCGAACTGAACGTGCCGGTAGCGAAATATTATCAAACTATAAATTAAAAAAAAAAAAGAATCAACTTTATTTACTTCTAAAATGAATACTTTTGTAATGCCGTAAGGCAATCTTAAAATGTACGCACGTATTTATATGTAAACTTTAAAGGAATTCAAAGGGATAATTTTTAAAAGATGCAACACGATTTGATCATGACATATGCATTGTGTATCAATGAAGGGGTTGTCAAAGTGAATATTGGTGACAATAGCAATTATTCATCCGTGATATATACGCGAATATATTAAGGTGTAGCCAGACGAAGTGTTGATAAATCATTTTGTTTGCAAACACTCCGATAAATGATTGTAAAAATTTGTTAGATTCCGACACGATTCATAAGTTAACATAATAAATTTAAAATAATGAATTGAAGAAATAAAATATTTACAAACATTTTAATGAATAAACGTTGATTTGTTTTTATTACTTTTAAATTCGTTGTTTCTACGTGACCATTACTTTTAGTTTTATGTTTTTTGTATGTATATATATACGGATTTAAAAGTAATAAAAACATATCAACGTTTATATGTGTATATATATATACGCATATACAGTTTTCGAAATGCTGAATAATTTCATTTTGAAAATAAGATTCCATATATCGTGCAGCTGTTCGGTAGAAAGTCGAGTTAAACTCGTTAATTTTTACGGAAGAGTTCTATATGTTACACAATTTGAATCATATTGTCTAGTGTTAATTGCCATATACGTAAAATAATTTACTGATTTTCACAGTCATACATAACTCTGTATACTCTATAATCGTGTAATTATGATTTTGATTTCTGAATGTTACATAATATTTTTTTATACATTTTATGTCCGGTATTCTGGAATAGAATTCCAACGGTTGGTTTCGAACTTGCTTTCCATTTCGAAGCGGCAAAATCAAAGTTCCAATCTTCATTAAATTCATATATTCAAATTCGAAAATGATACATACTAATATATTTGGAACGGAAAGGAACGTTGTTTCTACGAATATTTGAAGGTGCTTACGTAATTCACTCATTTTTAACTTTCATTTTCTTCTTATCGCTCGTTGTGATTTTGTTTAAAGTTAACAAAAAATTCCTCTGCCTACATAGAACGAACTTTTCAAAACTAATTGCTAAAAAAAAAAAAATTATCTAAAAGCTACATTTTTATAAAAAATCTTGAAAAAAAGCAACAATTTTTCAAACGCGTCTGTGACCACAACTTTGATATGTGACGTTGAAGTTGTAGAGAAACTTGTCTCTAGGTAATAAATCGACAGTTATAAAATTGCACAGCTAAAAAAAAGTTCAATTGCTTGATATGGAAAAAAAATTATTGATAAATAAAAGATGTTAAATTATAATGATTTCTGCTGGTTTCAGTATTTTATAGGGACTATTAATCCTGTCTCTCTCTCTAATAATATCATTAATGATGAAATTATGTTCTTGGATAACTTTAATAAATATTTATCATAACACATCTCTGGTAGAAAATTTAACATGGCCTTTCCATGGCCACGGATTCAGAAGCCTGGCCCTCGCAAGGCCATGTCAATTTTTTACCAGGGATGATTTCGACAAAAGGATATATATATATATATATACTTCTTAAAACTAACGAAACTAACGTAGTTAGAGCAACATAATAATTGTTAGTATAGTTCAATAGCAAGCAGTACAAACAATGAATCGATTGCTTAAAATATCTAAAATAATTGATTTGATTTGTTATTTTGACACAAAACAATCTTATGACAACTAAATATATTATCGCTATGTTACCATTTGTTATTCAAGGGATATTAATTATGATCCAATTCTGATTAATGAATTATTGAAGTATTATGAGCGTATTGCTTGAATATTAACGCAGTAAATAGTCATTTTATTGTTATACAACAGAGTATATATAGTTGTCATATTTATTTGTCTGTTTACTTGTCATAAAAATATTTGTTGTTTGAAACAATTAAATATGTGATTTGATTTTTGACCATAATTGTTTCACTTAAAGAGTATTGAGTTATTTATGACTTGTAGTTTAATCAAATACGACATGATATTAACAAATATTTGGTCTTTCAATTTGATCATAAACGAGTATATTTCATCACTTTGCGGCACGTCTTTCTCTTACTTACTGGTAGATGGATGCCATGTACTATGTTTTTTTACACAATGGCTGATCACTTAACAAAATTTTAATCGATTGGCAATTTTCTTTCACCAAATTATCTTGCGTTGTCTATTTGTATGCATTCGAATTAAATATTGGTTTCGAGACTATTTTGCTTGAAATTGCATGAAAAATCATTCATTACAATATTGCCCGATATTATATTCTGTTATATATTATTATTATTATTACCAGTTATACACAAATTATACACAGTTATAATAAATTAATGAATACATAAAAAAAAAGACGCAAATAAAATTTATCACACAATTCTGCACTTATGAACTCTTTCCGGTGTTCGAAAAGTGAAGAATCGTCATTCGCGGTCTTTCGTAACAAACAAAATTGTATTGAAATGAATTCGAAATGGACTGAGAGATCTGAATTCTTTTGAATTTTATAAATTGAAGTGAATTCAGATTTTCGCTGCTAAATCCCCTTTCGTTTACTGGGTTTCCAGCATCAAGTCTGTTTGCGAAAACTTTCCATCACTTTAACATTATCAGACGGCAACAAAATCGAATTTATAGATAAGGATTTACAAGTGGACCTCTATCAAAAATTTATATCGGACAATATTGTGCAATTTTATTCAAGCTCTCCTTTAACTATACTCATATAAGCTCACAACACATTTCTTTTTGAAACTATCACATTCAACTCACGAAATAGCACAAAAGTTTCCATTTTGTAATGTGCATATATTTCGAACGAACTGAGAAATCAACAAAACGTTTGTTTTTGTCAAGTGGCTATTGGGTTATTAGTGACAAGAGCGAAATACTGACCCTCGGTATTTAAATGGAAACGTGTTTTCAAGACGTGTTGAGCTGTATTAAGCGAGTGCTCATAAATGAAAGGTTTGTTTGCTTTAAACAAACGATTGCTTGATGGTTCAACGACGCGAACATTTGTCTAGCGCGCAACTAAACGTTTACTTACTATGTACCAAACCAACACTCGTCGCAACCAAATCGACACTAAATGCGAACGTTCTCTTCCGACGAGAGAATAAGCGGCAAGTATACTCTCTTGCTCGCGTTAAGTAAACAATCGCTCGGACAGAAACCGACGAGTGAATTTCCCGGCTCGAGGGTAAACAACTTGTACTTACTCCACTTACGAAATCGCGAAACGCGGAAATGGCGACACCTTAAAAAATGGGATTTCAATTGAATACGTGCATAATTAGACATTCGCTACCGGCGAGCAGTTCCAATTTCGCGCGGGAAGACATCACGTATCTAGTACGTCCAGAACGTTTACCGCGCATTCGCTTTCGATGATGGGATCCGGGCAGAAAGTAGAAAGACGTGTATGGGATCGCGCGTTCACGCGTACTGGCACGAGCGAGCAGAGCGAAACGCGATATCCCTTTCGCGTTCACTGCGTCGAGGTGTTCGACTCTCGTCCCCGTCAGCTCGGCAAACTGTTACTTTCATGGGTCGTATAGTGTAGACATGGCCACCACCGGTGCACCTCGAGTCTCTACCGCGAGGCGGGGACCCGGTGAAAGGAAGATATTTCTATACACCTTTTTTCCATCGCTTCTTCTCCCCGTCCATATACACCTCTCCCTCGCACCCGGCTTCGAATCTCGAATGAATAACGCTAGTGCGTACGTTCATACCTACGCGTGTATGTGCAGAAGGCATCCCACGCGCGATCACGTATTTATCTGTTTGTACTTACGCTGCCGCCGCAGGTGCAGGAAGATACAAAATGACAGGATCCGTTTGGAAGAGAGGACGAACTTTCTTTCGGGACCTCCGGTCTTTCCCTCGGGTGATTTCCATTTTGGAGGTTGTCGGAGATTATTAAGCCGCATCAGATTCTTCCCGCATCGTCATAGTCCTTAGAGAGTGGATCGAGTGTAGATGAACCAACGGATACGCTCGTTTCCTTCTTGGAATTCCGGTCCTTTATGAGCGGTTTCCCTGTTGTCGCGTCAGTAATGAGTGACACATATCGTTCCTGATGTAAACACGCACGATTCTTATTCGTCACTTGCCGGCCTTTCATCAAATCGGCGGTATGCGTATACGCATATATGCGGTTTCACTTTTATTGAACAGTTGAGCAACATTTTTCATTCAAGAATTTGTCACGGTTGAGCACGGGTTCGCTCCAAAGATACTCCGCGAATCCAAAATATCTCCATGTCTTGCAATGTCGACGTTGAGAATGGCCAACACATACCAATTGCACTTGGATGCGACGTGTAGGTCTTGACATTCATTTTGACAGATGCCAAATTATCAATCTGCTTATATATATTTGAAGATCGCCAAAATCTCGTAGTCTATTTCAAGAAACCGCTGTCGGAGGGGAAATCTTAAGTCTTTCACGAGATCATTAACCTGTCGAAAGCTACCGAAAACTTGCAAAGATACAAAAAGTTCCTATAGGTCTTCTGGTCCATTAACAAAAAATTCAACGTTCGATTACTGGTCAATCTAATGAAATATTTGTGGAGCTTGCTGCAAATGTTATTTTGAACATGTACATGATCAAAATATTACGAAGTTGATTGATTGACCGGACCAGCGTCTCGATTTGACAACTTTTTATTATTTCTCAGAATACTTACACTTATTTCAAGCCAATTAGAAGTGGGGGGAGTATATTTAATGTAGTCCCGTAATTAACTCGATTGATTGTTTAATTATGGCGAATCATTTTGGGTACATTGCGATAAGAGGCCACCAAGGAACATTTACTATACCATTGATCTACCTGGATGGCCTCTTGTGGCAGTATATTTAAATAGCATATAAGACCCAAAAAGAAAAAACATTTGCAATTGACTAATAATTCAGCGCATCGGCCGATTTACCCAAAATAAAATATCTTAATCTATCTTCCATAGCACCGAACCTTATGGCAAAGTTAAGTAATATTGCTGTAAGGTTGGAAACCTCATATATCCCTAACATAATCCCTAAGGATCGGATCACTATTTATTTTGAAATATGACCAGTAATTGCGTACATTTTTTACCCATATCATTGACTACATTGTTATTACTTGATTGGCAAAGTAAATAAGAATAAAATATTCTACATATGTAAATGTAAGTGTAAGGATACTTATTGGAGATTGACTCATATCGATGGATTTGACCGAAACCCACACTTAATCGACTGTAAACTGTGAAAAATTCGAGAAACTCTTTGGTTCAGTGTTTGTGAACTACCAATCAACCTACCGAAATTTGACAAATATACATGTGTACTTTTTTATCAAATACGATGCTTTTCTTCCATCCCACTATTTTGTTGATCATCTTACTGAGCACGTGAAGACAGGTGAAATCTGGCGAACTTCCTTCAGAATCATACTACGTACCTTCTCGAATCACCTCAGATGCCTGATCGTTTAATAGCGCAAAGACAGAAACATCTAAATGATGGAGATCGATCTACGGGATCCAAGGTCTCACGTGTCGAATGGATTACAGTCCACGTACCAGAGTCACAAATTGTGAAATGGACTGCGAGACGCTTTCACAGACAGGTTTATATGCATATATAATCAGCCTTATATTTCAAGTCATAAGGCGATCTTAGTGGAGAATCCGCGAACCCAGGAGACCGGCGATACCGACCGCCACAATCTGCAAACCCATTCAATTGTGTCTTTGTGGATTACAAATGAAATGCGTTATATCGTGACACTTGCAGTTTATCATTATAATTTAATTCATCTCCAAAAATGATCCATTGTTAATACAAATCCGCGAGGAGAGACTTGTCCCATGATAACCTTTCCTATCATAAGTTCTGCAATAAAATCTTTACAGGAATAATAACAGGACCAAGCAATCCAAGGGGATCAAGTATCTGAGAAACTTCCAAGAGATTGAATCTTTTAGTTACGCGATTAGACGTTGAGTAATTTTTTTACATCATTACATAAGGTATTAGTCAAAACATTCCTTTTGAAACATAATGTTTTAATAGATTGATCGTTATTCGTCCATAATTTACAGGGATCACTCGTCCCTGAAGTTATAAAGTTTGAAATGATGGATTGTTCGTTCGAATCTGCATCAGTCGGGAGATTATCCACATAAGAGTAGTCTTTAAAAATTATTTCAACAGTCTCTTGAAATGCCTTTCCGCGGCATATCTTGATTCTCCTAATAAATGCTCTAAGCTTCCTTGAATCGGGATTGTTACGATGAATCTGAAGCTTGAGTCTCTTTGGAAAGTTTTTAGAAATATTGACTAACATTTTTTGTCTTCTTCAGAAAGGTGTTTGATATTAGAGAATTACTTAAATTCAAAAAAATGTTGCATTTCCATCTGATAAAACGGATTTTAATGCAAAATTTCACTATACGTTTTTCACTGACGCAAGGAACAAACAACCCCCTACAATCCAACCTAATTTCGTATTCTGCATTAACAATAAACCAGAGTCATTTAGAGGAACTTGACCTACGCGTAATAACCTACAAAACCGCACTCATCACCTATCCGGGCAAGTGAAATGACGGATTAGCAAGCTTTAAATTAATTGGCACCTGTAAATTCTTTAAATCAATCCAAGATTGTGGCAGAGATTCTGCTATATTTCATCGACTGCCAATCACATAAAAGGTATAGTAAACGAATTGTGCAAAAACATCTTCAGATCATTTATATTTTACTCGCCAACCCGCTTTATTTAACATTTCAACATTCGCGTTAACAAGAATTTTGTCTAATTTCAAAGCCTGGTACAATCTGTTTGTAATAAAATTCAGAGCCAGTAGAATCTATTAGAATTCGCACATTTTTTCATACCGTTCCTTATGCTCGAATTCAGACGAAAACTGTTGCTAATAAGGTATATCTTTTAAATTCAAATTAGTGCTGAACCATATGAAACTGCTGCACAATGCAAAAAAACTGTCGGCGAAGCAATTTTAAATTTATCAAAATGAAGGAGCGTGTATGATGTTTTCCGTCACAATTTTGCCCATGATCCATATTTATATTCACTTACAAATTGCCTATTTCTTAAATAATTCAAACGGTCTTTGAGGTCCTTGATTTTTTACATTCTGATACGCGTATTTAAATTTTAAAATGCGAACAATATTGATTAAAATACCCTCGATCACATACCGGGCATTTCATATACGAAATCGATTTATTCGCACTGGTTTTATAAAATATATATATATGATATATCAGTATTTAAATAAGCTTTCGTTTTAATTCGTCTATTACGATCAACTGCGAAATTCTTTGATTTATATTAATCACCATGATTCTTCATTTCAATGGATTGTAAAAATCCGGATCTAGACAGAAGAAAGTCCTTCAAATTTTAAAATTTTTTTTATATCGGATTTTCTTCTTCCCAAGCTCGCAATGTACTAACATCTAACTTTCTAGTTACAATAAAAATTCAATCCCAACTTTTTAGTTTCTTCTTTTAAGACATCCAATGCGTGCAAATATTTTAGCAAAGTGTCAAGGATGTCTTGAATATCCTGAGAATACTCACGTGTAATACGTTTTACATAAAAAATAGGTTTAATATGAGTGTGAGTCAATAAATTGCTTGAATTGAAACGGGTGCATAACGCCTTCCACGCTACCTGGTAATTTAGTGCCGAAAATTCAATAGATTTTACAGCCAATTCTGCTGTACCCTCTAAGGCAGCCTTTAAATACTTCAATTTTTGAATATCCGATACAGTATTATTCAAATTACTTTTGAATTAAAGATTAAAAGGTGTCTCGAAATTCTAACCAATTTAATAAATCGCAGTTAAATTTAGGAAGCTGTATAATCGGTAATTTTATATTGAAGAATTCTCACGGATACCACTCTGAAACTGGTCATTTACGAAATATGCGGCACTGCTATTATTACCAGCGTGAAAATTTTGTACCACTGTCATACCTCGACATGATACTTTGTTAGCTATACCCACAGTAGCAAAATAATCACATTCAAAACTTTCTCTTTGATTAATAGTTTCTTCCACATCTTCTATTAGTGCGTCTATCGATTCTGGCAATGTACCGAAATGATCAAATGTTTCCCTTTAATCTTTCTAATCTTAAATTAATTTCATGATAAACTATACTATTTTAATTTAGAATTTTCATCAAGATATTCATTAATTATATGACCAAAATATTTTTTGAAAATATTTAATTTTGATTTTAAAGAATGTTCAAAAGTACAACTTTCGCGGTAAATGTATATGTATAAAAGGAAATTTAGTGGAACTGAATTCAAAAGGAAGCACACTTTTATTGTTTTGATCATTTATGAATAGAAATCCGACTTTTTCTATATAATCCGTTGATGGTTAATTTTGTTTTCGCCAATATTTGAACATTTAAACATTTTCTTCAAAATATATCTTCAACATTGATATGTAATATAATATAAATGGCACGATTTAAAAAACTGCTAGACCTTTAATTTCTCAAATAATGATAATAATTTCTTGACACTTACAAATTAGTCAGTGAACACTTACAAGTTTGGCCGAGAACGAAGAATAAATAATCGATTAAATGGCCTGTTTGCGTTTTCCTTGTTTCCGGAGTAGTTTCTTCTTTCAACACGTATGATCGAAATAATGATCTCACTGGTAAAGCGTTAAATGATGGCCACGTGTTCGAGTTAATTATTCACATTTCTTTTTTGGAGCAGAATCATCCGAGAAGGTAAAAATCATAAAAAAATGGTAAAATAAGATCCACCAAATCCGGATCGAAGGACCAATATATTTTGTCAAGCTTGACTAGAAATTCCACTTCTTCTTTATAAATAAAGAAAGTAAAACGTATACCTGTGATTTATAGCAGTATATTTTCAAGTGTCAGCAAGCGACGAAAAGACAAATCAAAAAGATAAAGCCGCTTACATTGAGCGTATGCGTATTTCCGTTATCGTCCTAAACACGGGCTTCTATATATATTATTTAAATTGAGAATATACAAACAGTCCCAGATAGCAAATGATATCCTGAGGATATCTGGGGTAGCTTATAAGCGAAGGAAGTAACTTTTCTGCATATATATATATATATATATATATTTTTTTTTTTTAATATATCTCGTGCACCGGTAGTATCGGTTGTTATTCGCACTTGCCACTTCGGAAGGTGCGCATAAAGATGATCATAACTCAGAATTATAATATTTTCTTTGAATTTCGGTTGATTAAGCAAAAATCGACCGACTAATTTTTATTCGAAAGGAATTTCGTTACCCACGCCATTGAAACCACTTTCAGTTGCCAGGGGAATTGAATTTTCACTGTTCATTTATTTTAAACCGGAATGAATCGATAATATGTATATATATATATGACGACTTCGGCGTACGCGCCGAAATATATAAGTTACGATTTAGGGACAACTTGATCGGCATTCCGGCATCATTGTAAGAGACCTTTCACTTTTGAATATTGCTTAATTCACTTGATTCAACGGAGTTTCGTATATATATAAATGTTTTCATATCGCAAAAAAAAAAATAAAACGACTATTCCGAATAGCAGATTAGATCTTCCTATCTCGTTCCTATCTATATAATATATATTCTTTTAGGTTACGCCTCAAAATTGTTCTTTCGTCTAATCTTATGTCCTTGTAAGTTACAAAATTGAATTATATATTGGCCTCGTCGAAATAAATAAGAAGCAAGTAGTGTACCTTCATTAGGCAAGTCCGTTTGATCTATTAAATATCTGCTTTAATTTTTTTAAGTTTTAAAATTTAAAATCTACAGATTCTGGAGTATCAGGTGATACCTACAAATGATCGTACCTTTTTCTCTATAGGGAAAAAAAATTGCCTTATTTTATGCCATTACAAGTTTGATTCAAAAAATTGTTTTCAAAATTTAACCACATAGATGGTTTGCATTTTTTTAAATTATTCATAATCCTGATGACGTTCTTAGGATCTATTTATGGTTTTAAGAGCCGGCAAGTTTACTTTAAGAATACATAATGGGTGCTGGAAATTTCAATTATTATACTCTACAAAAATCGAACTTTGTGTTATACGGGAGTATACTGAATGGAAAGATAAGAACATAGAGTTGTAGAAACACTTTTCAGTATTGGTAACGGTGGAGAATTAAAGTCAAATTGCCGCAATGATTCATGAAGTCTTTGTATATTTTCGTCCAATTTGAGATTGTCTACATGCGCAGTGTTATGCAAATTTCTCTATCTTAGGGCGCATCAACCAGTTTGTCACTCTTGCCTCTCGAAGCCAACCATACCTCCTTTATTCTTAATCATTTATATTCTCTTCGTACTGTTTTAAAAAGTTATTTTAATCATACGCCTGTCACACATATATGCGTATCAGAATCTGTCCGCCTACATTTCATTATCGCTACACTTTGTACTAAATCTGATACGCCTAATTATCCATTTTAGTATGTATGCATGGTTAATGCATTTATTTGATTATCTGCTTTTGTCATTCCAGTGCATGCCTTCTTTATTGTTGTTTGTGCTACTTCCAAGTTGTGTGTTATTAATCTTACGCATGGCAATGACAACAATAAATAAAAACAAAAGCTGTCGATATTTAGTGTAAATATACAAAACTTTATTTATATCCATTTGACGATCTGTATGGGGCTACTTAACGTATGCAAACTTATGTTTAAAGAAAAAAAGTTTTCAAATAGTTAATAATAAAAATAGGTTGGATGGTAAACCGAGTCAAAAATGATATAAAATCAATTTCGCATATGCCAAAAGTCCCAAATAGTTTCGACCAATTACGTGGTCATTTGGTGCCCCTGACAAAAAAAAAATTACCCTCTACTTTTCGTATTCGAAAATCGAAGAATCGGAAAAATTTTTGTTGGTAAATTGAATACTTCGCCCGCCTTGCGTCAGGCGAAGTAATTTTGTCCGTTAGTGTGTACGTACGTACGTTACGCTAAATTTGTATGTGCTGTAATTCACGAACGAATCAACAGAAATGATTTCATAAACTGTTTTTGGATATGCCCTGGCCTAACTTAGAACTGATTAGTTTTTGGAATATATCCACCAGGTGGTAGAGTAGGGGAACTCGAAAAACCTTTGAGATGTAATTTTGACAAGCTGTAGCTCACGAACAAATTGACAGAAAAGCTTTAATAACCTCTTTTTGAATATGTCTAAGCCCAACTTAGATTTGATAAGAAGCTGGAATTTATCCATCATGTAATAGAGGAGGGGAATGAAAAACCGTCTTCATTTTTTATAGGAAAATTTGTACAAACTCGAGTAGTTTCCTCAATTTTCGGGTCATAATCATCAACGAGTGCTCAAAATCAACGAGTGCTCAAAATTCTTGTAATGTGTGTAGTGTGTGTGTGTGTGTGTGCCAGGGTCCAGGGGGCGGAGCCCCCGGTGGGGTTGGCGACCGAAGGCCGCAGGGGCGAAGCCTCTAGTTGTACGATTCAATTTCTCTGAAATACCATATCAGTTAGCTCCGATGTTATTAATAATAAATATATCGCAACGGGAATCACAATGCAATATCCGTATACGTAAGCAAACTTATTTTAATAAGATTGAACGAACTATTATAGGACAAAAGTTATATATGATCCTTGAGTAGCGTGGCGGAAATGATTCGGTATATACAGAAATTCGATTTTATTTCTAAGCAATCTCATCGCATCATAAAATTCCTTTCTCGTAAAACGCCTTAGCTGACTCATTACACAAATCACTTTTTACATTTTCAAAACAATATTCACTTATATATATATTTTATCTATTAAAAGATGATAAGTTGAAATAAATATTTGTACATAAGCTCGCAAGTTATAAATGGTAAAAATGTAGAATGACAAATTAAAATGATCAATATCTTTAAATTTCAACGATTCTGATAAATTACATATTATATACTTCATATTTTATAAATATTGTGTATAATTGCGTGCGTTTGTGTACATACGCGTGCGTGTATAACGTGTATATGCACATGGATATGTAGAAAAGAAAAAATTCAAATTAAAATCAAAATTTCTCACATTTATATACGATTTGAAGTAAACTTTTCATTCGTAATTGATAACATTTTCAGGTTTTATTTTCAATTTAAGATTTTACGTATATTATTATTACTGTAAAGTTCTATATTATGCACTTTTAAGCGTTGAGGTAAAAGTAACCCTTTTAAACTGAAAAACAATAATAATTTTCCATATGTGTACAAGATAAATATAATTTAAAAATTGTGTAGTCAATAGTTGATTTCATGACAGTTGGTTTGTGCTTATTTACAATAAAGCCTAATAGAAAAAGAAAATTTTCGATTGAGGAACTTTTCGTTTTAAAGAGAATAGAGCAATGATGGTCCCCTGCGGGCGACAGAAACATATTTCTTATATACTTTCGTCACAACATTGATATGTGAAATATCATCAGAAATTACATAAATACTAAAAGAAATTTTTATCTATAGTAGCTGAACATAATTACTCAAAAGTCCGTAATATAGCGTGTATATATAGTTGTTTAGAAAGCATTACCATACCAGTTAGCACTTTCATTATATATATATATTTATGTAGGTATAATATTTGCTTAATATATTGCTTATTCATAATTGTTAGCTTTACTAGGCATTTTCATATATTTACTTATTGCGCAATCCTAAAATTTGCCATCTGATAGTAAAATTTATGAAAAGTAATTATGATAAATTTTCGATTAATAAAAGTCTGTGTACTTAAAATATTAACTGGATATATGTCAAATTTTTCAAAAAATAAAATTAAAATTAATACTGCAGAAGTGAAATTTACTATCTAAATTTCACTCTACATTGGAGTTAGCGTGATGGCTCAATTATCACTCTTCATGGACTGAAATTTCACTCCAAGAAATTTAGAGAGTAGATTATTATTATTATTTTCCAATCTTAGAGCAGAAAGTAATAGTATATTGTACATCAAGGGAGATAAGCGCGTCATTATTGAGACAGAGGCGCGAGTGATTCGTTATGTAGAGCTGTTGTGTAGATGAGAATAACAGTAAGGGTGCTTTGCATAACTCGTCAAAAACTATCGAAAAAAAAATCGGGAGCCAAATCGCTGATGGTGAGGTCATTGACTGGGTGATTTGACATGGAATGCCCCATATGTATATACATCGATCACGTAACATTTATATAACAAATAAAAATCATATAAATATTACATAACATTTCTTTTTTATAGTGTTCGGGTTTGTTTCATCAAATCGATTCGAAATTGCCAGTAATAAAACTAATAATTATTCCAACTAATTAATTTATCTTTCCTTCTATATATATAAGACAAAAAAATAACTATATATATATTTAATACGCAAAATTTATCAAATAAATTTATTAATTATTTATTTCATCATATTGAATGAATTGAACAAGCTGAAAATAAATGAAACCATAAATGATAATTGAATATAAAAAATATGAAATAAATTTGGTACAAAACCAAAGAATTTCTCTTTCAAAAGAGAAATTATTATACACTAATAATTCACGGATGCTGAAAACAGTTTCGGGCAGCAAACACCCGAAGACATGGCATGGGCTGCATGGGCTGTATTAGAAGTAATATTGTACATAAATCGCGATGAACGATTGCATTGAAAAAAAATCCTTTATTTCTTTAGTTTAATTTTGTTGTTAAAAATGTGTATATAATATTTTTTGATGGTAAATATATTGATAGAGTATTAAAATATGTTAACTAATTTTAAAAGGCTTAAACATTTTGTAATTTTATCGAAGACGGTGAAAGTTAGGGCAAAATTGCACTAAACCTTTTTTGAAGAGCACAAAATTTCCTACAAAAAAGTCAATGAGATACCTATAGTCTAAAGTTAATAGGTGAGCCACGAATAACGTTGAAATTTCATCTTAAAAGTTACCGATGTCCTCAAAATCTCAATAAAATTTGATGCAACTTTACAGGGTTATTAGTAGCTCACCTATATCAACTTCAGACTTATATAGGTCAGTCACTGACTTTTTTGAAGGAAATTTTGTGCTCTTCAAAAAAGGTTTAGTGCGATTTTGGCCTATCTTGCACCGTTTTCAATGCAGAAGTGATAAAATGAAAAAAGTCATAATTTTTAAGCTTTTTCAAATTAATCATCATTTTTTAATACCATAAATTTACCATCAAAAAATATTATGTACAATTCTTAACAACAAAATTAAACTAAAAAAAAGGAGTGTTCTTTCAACGCAATCAATCGTTAATCGCGATTTATGTATAATATATACTTCTAGTACAGCCCGTGCCATGTCTTCGGGCGTATACGCTGCCCGAAACTGTTTTCAGTGTGCAGTGCGATACGGAAGTAAATTGTTAGATAAAGCAAGGACTTTCCACTTTCGGTCGGAATCCATCCCAGGAAACCAAGAAGCATTCAAGTACCCAGAAATAGAATTAAGAATGGTAGAGAAGTATTCGTTTCAGTCCAAAACGTGATAGGGATCGAAGTATTCGATAAGTAATACTAATTACTCTATCATTCTTAATTCTATTTCAGGTACTTGAATGCTTCTTGGTTTACTGGGTTGTGATTCCGGTTCGGTCAATCATATGGAAAATTGAGAAGATCGGGAATAACGTCTCTCGACCAATTATTTTGTCATTTTATTCATTATTATTATTGGCCAAAAAACAAGGGGAGGATACTTTATCCTTAATTTAGTGACGATCAAAATCACTGAATTTCTTTTTGAGAAGAGATTACCCTGGTCCAAATTATTGAATGCCAATTTACTTCCAGAAACTGGCAGTGTCACTACTAAAAACTATAGTAGTGTGCAGTAGTAAATTAAGGCATTCAGTCCAACCACAAGAACCGTGTCTTATTTGATTTTAAATGGTTTTACGATTATTCTTATCGCACTTATTGTTCATTATTTTCAATAGAAAATTACGGACTGATACGAGATACGAGAAGCACTTTATTTTTGGTACCCGGTTTATTGCTCTCAGACCGCTTACCCTTGAAACTTGACAGTGGTGATGGGGGCTGTGTATACTGACATCTTATGACTGATCAACTTAGGTCTGAATAAATGACAAGAGCAGCCGATTTTAAAAAGAGAACACCTAATTTTCATATCACTATTTTTCAATTCTGACGACCTTGTAGTGCTATAGTTTCATAGATGCGGGATAGGCCACTAGTTCATACACATGTTCACCTTTTCTTTCGAATATATTCGTGGATGATATCCACAAATCGTTTCGAGGAATAATGCGTCTATAGTCGGATAATGTATACCTATACACATGTGTACCTTCAAAACAAAGCTGAAAATCCGTGAAAATCAATAAAAACTGTATATTTAATACATATTATATGCCTGTGTTTATGACAACCTATGATTAATTTTTGACAGGCATAATGTATTCATTATTATGCAGATATTTCATTTTCATCAAATGATGGTAGGAGATTCAGCTGTTAATATCTGAATGGATGTAATATCGATCACAGCAAGCGAAAAATGATTAAAAGTTTCTAATTTTGAATTCAGAATGATTGGGAAGTGTGTGTCCCAGCAATCAATCTAAATCAATGTGTGAATCATTTTTAATCAATTTTCTAAACCATCAATCATTTTTCATTTGCTGATATATCTGGCCGAATTGGTCCGAATTGACAAAAGTATGTGTCCGGTTGCATGTCGTCCAGGCGCCTACAGACTGCGAAGAAAATCTGCTCTTTAGCACCAACTGTACACATTTTCTTGTAGAAGTTGTATATTCGGCTAAAGCACATTTCCTATGTGATATTTCCAATTTTAGAATTTTTTTTTGTACACTTGTTCTGAATATGGTATAAAAGTGTCAGACCGAATTTCAAAATATTTACAAAGTTAAAACACGTAGTGTCATATTGTATTATTTGTATTATTGTAAGTTCCAACCTTTTTTCAACTGATGTGCAATAGATAATTGTAATTCTATTTAACCGTTTCAGTTAAAAATTTCAAGCATTACTCTACACATACTAGTTATTGTTCGGACCACGATTATAAATTTTCATTAATAATGTCGGACATATTTTTCTTCAACATTTATTTTTCTTAAGTAAATGGCTAGTCGTCGCTCGGACTTTAGTAGCGAGCCTACAGAATAAAAGTATGTTTGATTTTTTTGTTTCATATCATTCTATGTGAAGAAAGAATTAGTCGTACTACCAACAAACGGAACTGAACTATTATAAAATTCACGACAAAATTTGTTTGAACAATTTGAAATGCCAAATATAATTCATTTCTCATTAAACGAAAAATTATTGCATGTTAGAAAATAGGATTAAGAACAATGGGGAATTATTAAGAGGCATTCATTTATTTTCGAACGTGAATACTTCTCAATGATTCCTCATTGTTCTCAATCCTTTTTTTAAGCTTTTGAATAATTTTCAATAATTTTTCATATACAAAATGAGTGAAAAAGTTGCAATTTATTTTCTTTAAAAAAGAAACTTCAGCGTCAGATAAAGTAATTCCTGAAATAAGCTAAAAACGTCTGCTTTCACATAGGAAAGGTTCACTTGATGGTGCTAGTCTTGGCAAATTTTAAGTATTTTTACGATGCTTCCTTTCTATTCTTTTAAAATTTGCGATTGTACCTCTGATTTTAAACAATGACCCTCAGAAGTTCGAATTTAATCCTGCGTTTATATCTAAAACTGTTAGTATTTATTTTATGAAATTTTTATTATGAAAACATAAATCCACAAACCAACATTTAAAAATAATAGAATAGCAAACATAATAATAGCAATAGAAAACATCAAGGTCAAGACCTAAGTGAATGCACTTTCTCAAAAATTGATATTAAAAAGAAACTGGGAAAATGATTCCTTTTTGAATTGGATACAAATTTTAAAAAATGTACACTTAAAAATAATTATGTATACTAAATTTTTTATTCATTAGTGATATATAAAAACTCTAAAACCTATCTACTTATTTAAAAATAACACTTAATATAATAATATATTTATATTATATTGCATTATTGAAATATGATTTTTAATAGATGTTGACCGAATTTGAAGAAAAAATTTGGATCATATTCTTTTTTATGATCTTATTCTACGATTGACATAATCGAACCTTGTTTGTTAGTTTAAGTTTTTCCTTTTTAAAATCTGTATAACTTTAAAAATGTTTAAATATAGTTTCTTGACTATATCATTTTGATATATTTATATTTTCATTTCTTGACACAAAGTTTGATAAAGTAAATGATAAAACATCAGCCTTGGCGAATTTACTAATGTACACTTTAAAACAGTAAATATTCATTTTACACATTCACATATATTTCAATACATAAACCTAGGTCATTAAATTGCAGACAAAACGTTAATGCATTCGTCAAATGTTGGACGATCATTTTTAACAAAATGTAGAACAATATATACTTTGGAACAAAATCTTAATTACAATAGACTTACACATTAATGACTCTTACACGACTAATCTGTCTGTGTATATCGGTTTGCGCGGGATGGGATAGGTATTACCGAGTTTTTCGCTGTCAACGAACCATGCTGGAAGCATTGAGTTTCAGAAGAAATGCCTCGTAGTGAAATTTCTTGTTTTTTCATGCGATCGATAGGTTCACGCCCTTTGATCCTATACCAGCCACGATGCCTTTTTGCAGCTGGACTATGAACTACATCTTGTGTTTTACTTGCATCATTTTGGCAACATCTATTAGAATAGATCTCATCAATTGATTCGGTATGAACTTCTCGAGGTCTTTTATTTGGGCGATGCCCAGATTCATCTGAAGAGAAGTTTTCAGAAGAAGATCCTTCTACGCCAAGTAATGATTCTTCTGAATGATTCGTTTGTTGTCCAGCTCCTGTTAATTTTGTATGATTAGTTTTTTCTTGGAACATTACTACATACTAAAAAATATTAAAAAGTGAAATATTTATGCGAAACACATTTTTTTTTAAATTCAAAATGCTATACACAATAAAACGCTTGTGTACATATATTTTAAAGAAAACTCAAGAACTAATTTTTAATGTATTAAATGAACGAGTTTTAATTTTAAAGAGAAAAAATAAAATGTCAAGTTATTCACAAAATGTAATCTATACAGATAATTATATTGATTTAAATATCAAACTCGTTACTTATAAAAATGTGTTTGAATATATGATAAATAACAAACAAGGCTTAAAACATTTCTATCAATTTCTACCATAATATATTAATATTATTATTACCAGATCTTTTACATCAATTTTTATTACTTATTTTGTAATAGAAAATTAGATTTTAAATATCATATCAATTGAAATATTCTCACGAATGTATATTTTTGGAATATTATGTAAATACTAGCGAAAAATAATACTCATGGCTTGCATAAGTTTATTTCTGTAATGAACTTTTAAAATCTTAACTTATAAGTGTCATCACTCATGTGTTTAATGCCTTCAATCTTATACCCACACAACACAATCCGTCCCGTGATGAACTGATGAGCTCCTGAGGACGTCCAATTGTCCGTTTTTTTTACCGGAGGAGCTTCTCGGGAGCTAGTCGGGTCATCCCGGGACAGATTATGTTGTGTGGGTAGTAAGATGACAACATCAATAAAATCAATATTTGAAACACAGTTAGTATTAATTGTTTTTCTGCAATTTTCTAATTTGTTGAAGGCTCCAACCATTCATAAGTAATGTTTTTCTTTTCTTTTATAATATGCAATTTATCTAGTTCAGTTTTCAAGTTCACAGTTGACTTCGAAAGTCGTCAGACTGGTCCTGCCATGGTTAAACTAATATAATATAATTAAGACATTCGTAAGCCTGTAAATAAGTTGATAATGCATGAAATAAATAAAAAGAATTGTTTTAACTATTGTTTTTATATCAGTGTTAGATTACGATGAAATTGACACTATGTACATTGCTTCAAAAACGAACTGAAAGTTATATGTAATAAGGAAGTAAATTCTTTGCAAATGAATATTAAAATAATATACCTGGAAAAATTGTAAGAGCTGATTTGACAGCTCGTGCAACTGCAGAAAATATTCCATCTGCTTTAGATGCATCATCCGATTTCTTCGCAGGTGTTTCATTTGATGATCTTGTTAGGTTCATGTCGTGTTCTGCAGAAAATTCAAGTGAAACGCTTACGAAATCTTCATTTACAACTTCTCCTCTATATTGTGATATTTTTTGGCAAAATGCATCTTCTTCTTCCTCTGTTACATCAATAACATTCTTTTCTAATTTTTTTAATTCGTTATTTATCAATGGTGCCAATTTGGTACTGGAAAATCCATTTGTTGATTTTTCAACGACAACCATCATCAAAAGTCTAGAAGTCGTCGAAGATCCAGCTTGAGATTCTTCCTCTACGTATTGGCCATTGTTTTGGCAATATTCACAATTGCGACGACATGCGCATTTGTTTTTTTCACCATCTTCTTTCTCTTGGTGTAATACGACTTTCGATTCGTTACCTTCATTTTCGTTCTGTTCTGATACTTCTGATGTTGTGGTCTTTTGGTTGCTCTCTATCTTCGTATTTATTTCATTTTCCACCAAGAGACGTTCTTCTGGTATCTCAAAACTCTCATCTTTCGCTTCAAAAAATATCTCGCTGTTTTCCAAAGACATCGTGCCGGTAGGTTCTGAAAATTTGACTTTCTTCTCGGAAGAATCCGATCGTCGAAGCTTGTCTGATTTTTCGTTCTCCTTGTTTTCCTCTCTAAAATCTGAAAGAGTCAACTTTTGGAACTCACTCGACGAATCAATCTCTGAAAACATCTTCGTTTCAACGTCGTCACTGCTAGGGATGCAAGGAATACTGTTGGTAGCCGCGGCCGGGCTTCCCATTTGACTTGAAGAAGAAGCGCTAGTAGAAGCAGCAGAAGCTGTAGAAGACCGTTTCGAATCGAGTTCAATTTTTGATCGACCGGTATAAAAGCGCTCTGTACTGGCCGTACTGGCACTTGATAGGCTCTCGCGGCTCTCTAATGTAGTACACTTTCCTCCCAATGAGGAGTAAGATAAGCTTTTTGGCGTTTTTAAGAAGAAATTTTTAAGCGAACCGAGATTTTTTAGAACTGGATTGAAATTTGTACATGGCATTGGTGTGCTTGTGTGACGAGTAAAATCTGGCGGGGAATTCAAGTCCTCTGTTTTGGGCTTTGAAGAAATCAATGGCGAATGTAAATGGTGAATCGATGAGGTGATGAAGGCCGGGGGGCCGGTTGGTTCTTTTTTGCGCGACCACCACTTACATTCATTGTGCTTTTTAATATCGTCGCTGTTTTGGAAATTCACACCGCACAAACGACACATCAATGGTAAGTGATTGGAAACGACATGACTCACTAACTCCGAGTCGTCCAAGTTTTTAATCTGAAGCGGTTGTAAGTGGCAAATCGAACACTTCGGATTCCGCTGAGGGTGTTTTGCTTTTTCGTGTGCCAAACGGCAAGTCGGACAACAGAAGACCTTTGAACAGCTGCCGCATCGATTTTCCTGGAGAACAAGGTTTGTTTTAAAATTTGTTTCACGACTATCACAATTATGTACTACGCGAAACAATTTCCAGTACCTGTTGCACGAGCATCTTGAGATGTGGCGATACTGTTTCTCGAATTCCGATTTCGGAATCACGCCGACGAGTGCGTATTATAGCGACTATTGTCAGTACATCTAGGTACACAATACTTGAGACGTCGTTGCTTTTCCCTCACCTCCCGCTTGCGTAATTCAATTGTTTACCAATTGAACCTCGACTCAAATAATTATTAAGTGTAGAATTCAAAGACATTCATATGTGGAATTTTATAGGACATTTCCGATTAGTTATTTATCAAACACCATACAACCCAAAAGATGCAAAAATTGAATTGTATACTTTCATATTAAATATATGAGATTGGGAATTACATACATAGTCGTATTTACAATATTGTTTACTCAGTCCCATTCATTATCTACAACATCGATATATAGTCACTTATCGATATTAAGAAAGGACCAATATATAAAATTTAAAACAATACAAAAAATTTAACGTTGATTTTTATAAGAAGATAAAAGATTTCTTTTTTGTTAAATGAAATGCTTAATTTCAACACCTATTTTTACTATTTATTAATAAATCTTTTTTAGGTCTTTGCGCCTCATGCATACATATGTATACACACACACACACACAAGCACATGACAGATAAAGAAAACACAAATTTTATCAAATTTTCTTATTTATATATCAATAAGATCTTGAAATGGTTCTCCAAACAAAATTCCAACAAATGATAACGCCTTTAAACTACAGAAAAACCTGAAAAAAATAATTTAAAGCTTAAAATAAATGATTAGTTGCATGGTCAACCTTTAAAAAGGCTGCGTATTCAGAAAAAAGTTAAAATTAAGTTCATGTTGCGTATAATTATACAAAAGGTCATTCCAAATTTTTTTATACATTCTTTGCTTTATGGTATTTTGAAGCACAGTTTCCAACCACCGTACCTTTTTCGTTAACATGATTTTTTTTACGTCCAGAGTAAGGAAAAGGACTAAATTTTTATATATATAAATAATAAACAAATTGTTTTGCAAATGTATTAGGCTCAGTTCAATTTAGATAAGGATGCCGTCGAATTTCGTGCACCAATAGTCCATTAAAAATAGTAATAGTCTTTAATAATGATCTATTCTTCTATAATAAAAAGTTTTATTCAAAGACTGAATGCAGCAGCTTAGAATTGGCAATATTAAAATAAATTCTTATAGTAAATGTATAAAAAATATACACATTAACTTAACATTTAATATTAATACTCAATGTTCATTTGTCAAAGTATCACCAATGTTAAAAATAAGTTGACACGCATTGATGTAAAATAAGATATATTATAATGTAAGTGTTAATATAGATTTTCTTTACTTTCAAAGTAAATATAATATACAGAACTTAGGTCTTCTCTGTTTGTGATGGAACAAAATTTTTATTTTACACAAAATATATTTATATATTTTTATGAGTGAAATGACCCTTGCTTATTTTTCAGCTAAATCAGATATACGTAATGTAACATAATCTCAGATTGTTTCATAAGGTCTAATTTTATTGGGGAGATATGGGTAATATGTGTGCAGGTCAAATTACCTTAAAAATGGTTTAGACGTAAAGGCCCAAACTACTGTGGAATCGAACCAAATCATGCTACTAAGGCAAATTTTTAAGAGTGTAAATGACAAAAAGAACCTCAATCTCCTCTGACATGCATTCATCTTTATTGGGAATTATTTTCACAATTTTCATTGTTTTTTTTAGTCAGTTTTGTGGTCTTTGGGCATACGGTATAATGTTTTCGTTCAGTTTTGGAAATAAATTAAACAAATAACAGTCTTATGTATATATATTTTTATTTTTAAAAATTTTCATTGCACTCCGACATTATGAACTTCAACATCAATTTCCTCCAATTTGGAATATAATCGCATAAACATCATTTCATACAAGTTTAACTATCAATATTAATAATTTTATATTTAAAGAGATTTTCTTTGATATACCTGTAGTATCGGCAATTTCCATAAAAAAATATTACATGCTATTCGTTTATTTTTTACTCGTTACCTAATTTGTATAAAAAAGTTCAGAAAATATTTTTCAATAATTTCTTTTGTATTATTAAAATTGTTAAATAATTCTTAGAAATTGCAAATAATAAGGATATAATCTCTAATTTTCATAAGACTCTACATAAAAGTATAAAAATAAAATCACCAACAACTTTTCTTACATCTTACATGTATATTCAAGCAATCGAAAAATTAAATTACATTTTTTTAAAGCTATAATCTCTTATAGTATACCAATTTTTATACAATCTTTTTACTAATATTGTCACATAGGGAACTTCTTTAATGTGGTGTACTGTCAGCTTCTGCAGAAGCGAAAAATAAAAGTATTTTCCTCCTCCTCGCGTTGTCACGACATGCAACACGCGAGTATCAGATTGAATGGAACTCGCGAATAAAACGTGCGTGCCATGCTGCGTGCATTTGCATGCATTCTTAAACACAAACACACGCGTGCGTACTCATGCACACAACGCGCATACGTAGGAACGGAACACGTGCGATCATTTATATATATTTCTGCATATATGTATATGTATATACATATGTAACTTGAAGTACGAATAAATGCAAACCTTAAATTTATTATTGTGGAATTGTGTCAATGGCTGCAATTTTTATTTATTAGAAAAGTGGATAGTTTCTGGGCACCGCACACTGCAGGATCACTATTCAATAAAATCTGTTCGGGATTAGGGACAAGTGCTGGAAACTAGAAATTTTGCCCAAAATATATAGGTACATAATTTTGTTGCTTCATCTGATTGTTGCGCCAAACTCTTGCGGCGGAGAATGGCGAAACTGTAATTTTGTTCCTTGATATTATTCTTATTTGTAAACGACTTTTAAATTCCGTTCTATTTTGGGTAATAGTTCGCAATTTTTTATACGCAGAAAAAAAGTCAGCAAAATCGGATTAGTATATGATAAAAATTTATCCTAAAATTGTGAAGCCCCTTCAATACCGACATTTTAGACAATATGCGGGAATTCCCATTAAATTCTGAAACGATTTCGTTAACATTTCACTTTCATATATACAAAATGTAAAATCATCAAAAATAGAATTAAATTTGAAATTTTATTTAAAAAATGACAAAAAATTCAATTTGAAGTTAATATCTTGGCAAAATTAGAGTTCCGCTATTCTCCACTGCAATACCTTGGCGCAACAGCGCCAACGTCGGGTGGAGCGTGTGGACAGTTTTACCAAGTCTAAGTCTATCCAAGCTAGCAGAACGTATAAAAGGTCGCAAGAATTGAAAAGCTGTATACTCCGACATACGCCAGCAAATTGCCGAAAATATGCAGATTTCGACAAGTTGCGGTGTGTTGTCGGGAAATTTCCGACTTACATGCTGTCTTGCTGTCCGGGAGTATGAGAATAAGATGCTAATTATTCACTAATTAGCACAGCCACTCTATGAAGTCATGAAGGAAAGCTCGTCAGATCCATAATTGTCAGATCCATAATTGAGTGATCATTTAATGCCCGAGGCATCCCTTCGATTTATAAATATACATCTATAGCCCTATACGGAATTATTTAAGAGACGATTAAAAGACGCTTAATAAACAATATCAAGAAGCTTTTTTTGCAATTAAACTTAATATTACCTACGGTATTATTTATAGAGTTCCCATGAAGCGAAAGCAGTATGGAAATTCTGCCAGTTTGAAAAAATGATTTTTTCGTTTAAAGTTATAGTTACACCTGTCGTCGTCTGGAGTTCAATTAATGATTAGTTAGTGCTCGAATTTCGAATTTAATGTTTCGTTCCGTAGATTTAGATTCTGAAAGAATACAAAGAGAGCGTCAAGGCAGTTCACCTCATCTTCCGCGAAAACCAATAAAAATTGTACCTATCAATGACAAACCAAGAAAGGATGATCACGTGAACTCACATACACGCAAACATTATTTTCTTTCAAGAGCATCATTAATTCAATTTACAATATTAAATGTATAATAAAAAAATACTGATTCCCAGGTGGAAATTTGTCTAGGCAATCCTAGGTTATAGCTAGCGCCCTGCTAGGAAGAGCACGGCTTGCCAGTCTTGCAAATCTAGCTGGGCGCTAGGTCGCATTTTATCTTGGTGCTAGCTAGAACTATGTGGGATGGCTACTTTAGAAACCTAATTGTCATGAGACAGTCTCTCATCAAGGCGCTAGCTAGAACTATCCTGAGTGACTAACTAGATAACCCCCCTTAAGGGAATATTACAATTCTACATCAACCGTCCGTAACATTGTGCTTCAATATGAACCGTTTCCTACTCTACCTATCTCCGCCCAATACGAACGAAAACAAGAATTGTGTACCAGTTGAACTTCTTCAAACAATCCTATAAAATCAGTAGAAATAATTAGTCATTTCATTTATTACATGAATTTTCAATAAATTTACTTAGGAAACGAGTTCTGTACTAAATATAGACGTGAAATCACAAATCGCTAATTTAACTTTACGAGCAAAAATAAAGTTTTCAAACTAGCCGAAAGTATAACCTGTCACTCGAGGACCTGTAACTCGATTCGGTGCGTTTTAAAACTATACCCTAAGAAGTAATTGTCCAGAAGCATTTTTTTTCTAACTTTTCAGGATTTATGGGACAATAAATGTCAGGTTTCGGGCCAACGACCTTCACAATCTTGTCCTTGAAGCTAATTTTCAAGGTTATCTGAAGGTTAGATTAATTTTTTTATTTAATGAAAACTCCTACTTTTAACATTACTTATAACCTCTTGAAGGTCACATTCTTACAAATTAAAAATTATCGTTTCGGACATCAAATTTTCGAAGTCAAAAGTCATAAAACCGCAGCTTTTCATATTCCTTAAAAATATCCTCACCTTCAAAAATAACCTTCAAGGTTGAAACAAATAATGCAGACAGAAAGATGGGCCCCATTGTCCTGGACTACTTTTGTTTATATATTTGAGTGGACCAATTAAAATGTCCCACCTTGTATATATAAATTGAACGAGAACCCGCCCTGGAGGGCCCGTGACTGCGGATATTTCTTATAAAGATACTAACTTTTATGTGGTTTCAATATAGATTTGGTTAACGAAAAACGAAAGACAACATTTTATATTTAAAACTAGGAGCTTCGCCCCTGCGGCCTTAGGCTGCACCCGCTCAGAGTGCCATAAGTTTATGAATTTGATATACCAATTCACATTTGCTCCATATACACATCCACACAATTCGATTGATAGTATATGAAGCTGAAACGTATTAATTATTCTATTTCCATATAGATTAATGTGCTTCTTTTTTATGTTTGTGTTATAAAATTGAAAATGAACATTTTCAAAACTTCTCCCCTTCACCGCAGGTTGGACGAAATATTGCCTTAAGATATAACGATGAATTTAGGTCATCCCCCCTCTATTTTAGTATGGATAAATACAAAAATCTAATCAGATTTAAGATCAGCCAAAACAGAAATTTGAAAAAATTGGTGGTTTTGCCCGGGCGGCCTTCGTCCGCCAATCTTCCCGCGGGCTCCGCCCCCTGGACCTTCGGCGCGCTTCGGCTTCGCAAGTTTTCTCACTAAATTCAGAAAGATATGGAAGTTTAAAGTTTATCAGGGAAATGTTTTTGTCCCTCCCCCCCCCCTCCATTTTAGTATATGTATATATATCCCAAAATCTAATCAGACAGGGGTTCAGCCAAGACACACCTTTAAAATAAATGTGAAATAGATCTGAACACTACTTTACACGCGCGCGCGTAACTTTCACGTAAACTTAACACACGCACTCAGTCACACACATTCACTCAGAGTTTATTTCGGTCAATTTATTCGTGAATTACAGCTCGTCAAGAAAATTAAATCGCAAAAAGCGATTTCCCCACTCTACCACTCGATGGATAAATTTCAAAATCTAATCAGTTCTAAGTTAAAGTTCTAAATTTCTGTCGATTCGTTCGTGCGTAACAATTTTCTAAAAAAACAATAGCAATTTTTCTGTTTTTGGACCCCCCACCCCCACCATTTTTGCATGGATATATCCTAAAATCTAATCAGTTCTAAGTTGGCCCAAAATACAACTTTTCACTAAACACATTTTTAATACCTATTTTAGTTTGGGCTCTATGCCGCGTAGTAACGTACGTACGTACAAGATACCGGAAAATTTTTTATTGCAGTTTTGGACTCAGAATGATCTGAAACGTGGAGATTTCATGAAAACCTCTGGTTACGGGTCGAAGTAATAAAATAAAACGTTAATATTGTAAACACATCATATGGTTTATTATTCTGTATACAATGACCTGCAAGGTTAAACAGTTTAACAAAAGATTTGTAGGTTTTTGCATTAAGTCATAAAGGTATATATACCGAAAAAATAACATGCGGTCGTTCCGAAAAATAGACGTATACTCTATTCGCTCCATTTCCTTCTCTTTCTTCTTCTAGATTTACTGAAGTTCGAATATGATCAAAATTAATTTAGAATGCTTATATTGTGTTTCAGATTAGTATTGAGTTTACCCTCGTCCTCCCTCCATAATAATCCTCGTATTATTTACAAGTATTTCGTAAATATTTATTCAATCATTAATTTCTCGATCCTATCGCAGTATAATATAGAGAGATTAAAAAGTTTCATATGTTTCGATTTAAAAATACCCTTGATGTATAGGGTGCAATTTCTTTCTTTATATATACTTTTATCTAACCATTCTTATAAATTGTATAACAAGAGAAGAAGACAAAGAGAAAAAAACGCAGTACGCGCAGTAATGGCTGACATTTGTAATGGACGGCAATTTTTACATGCAGGCGTAATTGCACAAAACTCATCGTTGGACATCGTTCGATGAATATAAGAACCCTTATGTCGAACAGAAATTCAAATATGCATTTACATTACATATTTTGGCCCTCTCTTAGCTTTAAGTATACTTGAAATTTCTTTATGTTCGGTCAACATTAATTATGGTTACACTTTGGAAGAAATCACAGGTTTCAGTAATTCACAATTGTTTGCGCAATAAAATTCGTTATAGATTCCAATCAAACACTCAGTCAAACATCATTTCAGCTCATCGATCTATTCGCAATAAAAATACTAAATATATCTTTAAAAGATTTGGGATTGTATGAAATTCCCAAATTGTATACACAAATTCATTATACTATATACGAGTGCGTACTCGGTTTTGTATTAAATGCTAATGTAGGCCATGGCATTTTGTATCATGTAACATCGTCATAAGAATCTAACAGCATTGATAAAAATTCGATGATAATAATGTGTGTGCGTGAAATTGCGTTTTATTCCACATTATACGAAACATTTTGTCATCAAATATATTACGACCCAATGTCGGAAACATTACACCTTTACGCAACATAGTATATATATTTTTGACACGGAATATACTTATGTTAGTCTTCGGGTTATAAGCGCCTTGGATATATCTTTTTGGCATTATACATCTAAAAAATGAGTAGAGTAAACTCAGTCAAGAGCAAGTGGCGTATGCGCTGTTTAAGCAAGATGGAGGATAGGATTGATCCAACATTATTTAAGCTTACAACTAAATTCTCAAGATTAGAAACATTGGCACGGAAAAATAAAGGTTCTCAAGTAATTTAATAATAACAATAGAAAATCTTATAATAACAGCTTAAAAAGCAGGTACATGCAACAAATCTCTTCTTAAAATCATTATAGTCATTATATGACGAACAAGATTATGTATAGTCCCTCGTTAGTAGATAATTATAATAAATTATCAATTCCATTTTCGTCGGCAGATACACACGTGGTTTGTTTCAATTATACAAAGAGTACACATGGACTCGCACTGGTTCGAAAAAGAGGCGTACGACAGCACTCTGAAGTTAACTCTTAAATCGCGATAGCTTTCATCGTCATGATTTACGTTACCGAAATGTTTGTTGACAATCCATTCAACGTACACACATACACCAACACACACACCCACACACACATATATTTAAATTTTGTAATAATAGATGTATGATACGCGTGTAACAATAAAAAAGAACATCAGTGGAAAATGGGTCTTAGAAAATATTTTTTTAAAATTATTGTAATTCCACTTCTCTTTGTCTAAGCAGTTATCAGAAAATATTCATTGGCTTTGCTTCACAATAAAGCAGTTTTGCTATCACGCATCTTATAAACAGTTGCACTTCCCAGAACGCCGCCGTTTTCGACGATTCTTTTCCAGCTCTGTAGGAGGTTGGTTTCGAATTATCCTCACAACCTGCACATTTGGGATAACAGTTTAATTTAGTATGAATTAACTGCAAAAAAGCATAAAAATTAAAAAATTACTTTCAGAGCGTTAGAGAAAAATATACGCATCTAAGATCATTCTGTATCGTACTAGTTGGATAATATATACTATTTCTCACCTCGTGGAAGGCAGCATCGACATTTAATGGCGGATCTTTTGCAGACGTTTCAATATAAGGTATTCCTAATCTATGTGCTAACTCTCTTCCTTGTTCTTCGCTTACTTTCCTGAGATGCACCAAATCAACCTTATTTGCAACGAGGAGCATTGGATACGTGTCGCGGTCTTTTACTCTCAGTATTTGAGTGTAGAAATTTATGATGTTTTCATAGGACTGCTTGTCAGTAACTGAATACACTAATAAAAAGCCGTCACCTTTACGCATATACTGTTCACGCATAGCACTGAATTCTTCTTGACCTGCGGTATCCAGTACTGAAAGAAAACATAAAATAACAATGACAATTATATCTATATATTTTTCTAATATTTTATATAAATACAAATATAATGTAAATTTATTTTATAATATATTATAAAATAAAGTTTTATAATAGTATAGATTAGGTCAATGTTAATGTCCTCCTGGTGACCACTCTCAATGTTACTTAGAAATTAATCAAGAAAGAAGCTGAAACGAAATAAATTATACTTCTTGTAAAAATTATAACTATAAAATAGCAAGAAGAATGTTATAACAACAATTAAATTCTTAATAATAAGAATAAAAAGATCGAAAGGCATCTAATATCGACAAAACTTATTTTAACAAGTCATATATATATCGTTTAAAAAATTTCAAGTTCCATGCCAACAAATATTGTAGTTCGTTATTATGCTCGTGATTATTTCCATTTCAATAGACATTATTGTCAACGTTCGAAATATTTATATAATCCATATAACGTATAGTAAGTATACGCGAAAAAAGAATTTCCCGAGGAATGTGTGCACTTGAGCAACTATAATGTGTACATTCCTATGCAAGATTAACAATCTTATTATGCGTCGAAATCACTTCAGCTCAAATCAGTGTCTCAAAAAGCTGTGCATTGATTTAGGTGTTCGTATACGCAAGGATTACATTCGCTTACTTATCCCGATGTGTGAACGAAACATGGATATGCGTGCGAGAAGAGTTTTCGTACGCACACTAGTGTATGATTAGAATAGACCAGATTCATTTCATGAGGGGGTGTTTCCTGAGTCAACTCATTATAGGATTACGTCGTTAATATAAAGAAAAAAGAATATAAACAAAGAATATTTATATGTGTGATGTACCCTGGTAGAACTGAAAACATTTTTTAGCTAATTCTTAGACAAGTCAGATATTTACCATGTTAAAAGCATATAGGAGAAATGGATAATGTAAGAAAAAAATGGATAAATTTCTACTAGGGTAAATGGAAAATGTTAATAGAAATACTGAAACGGAGTGTACTATAGTTTTTCGTCGCGTGGTGCTAATCAACTTGGAACGAGAGAATTATCAAATGGTCACTCTCCTGGCTGTTGAATTTATGCAGGATTTTCTCCTGGCTTCTTGGATATATATTGAAAAAGGAAGATTTCGACCCGCAAATATTCTTAAATTATAAAATTTTTGGATCATGGCCAGAGGTGTGAGAAAAAGGCCGGAATAGTCCTGCCCATTGGTGATTTGGACAATGCGATTCTCGACGTTTGACCTCCGACAAATTGTTGTGGTCGCCAGGTGAGCGAATCCCCTACCTATTCAAACCTATTGAAACATCTATTTTCCTGGTGAACGGATTTTTCTTTTTTTAAGTGTTTTCGTTTCCACAGAAGGACGAGATTTTTGATTATTGTATGGCGAATCCTGACCGGTACACTGGTGGATATTGAGGAAAACTTCGACGGTCCTACCGCAGAACCTAGAGGATGGGTCGAACCCTCTACCGAATAAAAGAGACCATGAGTTACATGTAGAAAGCTACCGGAAGTGCGTGCACCGCGACAATTTTCTATTTAAACACTCAAGAAATGTTTAACATTCATATTAACTTGATATTCATAATACAATTGTAATTCGTGTTTGCGTTTTTAATAATGATCTACGACTACCGGATAGTGCGAGTTTCATAAAAGGTTAGTATAAAAGAAAATAATGCTACATCATATATATCGTGAATTCAGTAGTGATGATAAGCTGTAATACTTGCATATAGCTTTGATATACATTCAAGAAAAAAAGAGAAAAAGAACAATTAACAATTAATATAAACTGATGTACAGATTATAATTAATATGGCGAAGATGTTAGGAACTTTTTAAAGTAGGGTCTAAAAACTAGAACAGTTTACAAAACTTTTGTTTTCGAAGCCAACGAGTTAGAGATTAACTTGTAATGTAACCTATCCATATCAGGTGAGTTCTTTAAAATTGAACATATATAGGGAATCGCATTTAATTTTTAAGCTAAAAGCATATTTGTGAAGCATAAAATTATTTTTTAAATATAATCTTGTTATTACATAATAACTATTGCAAATGATGTTTTTAATATTGAAATGTATAGAATGAATTTTTCTTAAAACGTAATTAAACTAAAAATGTTTATTAAGATGTTGACACTTTTCGTTAGAAGAAAATAAGGACATCACATATATATTGATTTAACCAAAGAACGTGTACCCTATGCGGATGTTAACAATCGCTTTATCGGGTTTTGTCGATTTTGCATTCAATTATTTTTAATTATAGTGCAATTTTTATAAGTTTTATACTTATATAACAATAATGTATACCACAACACGATAAGTAGTTATATTTAAATAGGACATTCAGAAAAGCTGTATGAAAATTGTTGACATCACTTACCATCCAAAATGCACCATTGCTTATCAATCTCGGTATGCTGAATATAGCTGTCTTCTATAGTTGGATCATAATCGGTGACAAAGAGCTTTTGGAAAAACTGAATAGTCAGCGCACTCTTCCCTACACCTCCGTCGCCGACCACGACCAGTTTAAAGGTCATTAGGTTGTCATTATTCGGAGGTCGTGACATGCCGCTTTTTGATCGGGCACTTCCACCCCCGGTTCCGATGCCTAATGTGTAGCCGCCACCGCCCCCACGAATCTGCCGACGTCTGCCTATTTTGTCAGATCGCAGGTCATTTTTCTGATAACGCCTGGTTTACGATACTGTGTATCTCTGGAATGAAATTATCATCAGTGGGGAAACCTCGAAATGTTGCGGAAAGTATACTCTTATTTATCCAAGGCCTCCCTTTTTCTCATTTCAGCTGTGTATTAATAGACGGATGCCTTGAAGAGTATTTATAATGTATATACATGCATATACGTATTAAACACATGAACGTACCATAAACGGGCAAATGTGAATATTCTATAATGAGGGTGTCTGTGTGTACGAAAGATGAAAAGGTATAGAGTAGGTTGAATTTAGAATGCACAATTCACAAGTGCGTGACTGGCAATTTTGATCGTGACTTTTTTATGCACTTACATTACATGATTATGTACACCAGGACCAGATTCGGCAAATATAACAGGTGATAATCGTCTATCTTTCACAACCTTCGTTTCCTCTCCGAAACACTAGCGCGTCGGTGGATCAGAGTTTGCAAACAGACCGCGAGTGGCGTCAACGTCGACACACTGATAATGTACAACATCCATACATACCATCCATACTGGTGGAGGCTATAGTATTATATACCCTATAATGGCGGCCACTGATGCGATCGAGTTTTACTGCGCACGGGAAGTCAATACTGGTTATATATACCATAGATTGCGTATAAACAACAATAGTAGCTATAATTAAGAAATGAAAAAAGACATGGGAAAATACGTATGGAATAAATGTACATTATTATAAATGCTACGAAATAACAAGTACGATTAACAGAGGATAAATCTTTAATGTTAGATTTGAAAAAGCTTTAATTTCCTTTTAATTATGCAAGTATAACGCTTTAAAATGTGATTTTACTCAACTTTAAAAGTAATCATTGAATTATCTGATTAAATATAAAGCAACATTTTTTCGTAAATTTTAATGAGGATTTAATTTGAACTAAAATGCAGATGAAAATTTAAAAATTGGTCAGATAATATCACGGTAAAATAAAACAAAGATCTATAATCGCGAGAAAAAATTTGTTGATTTCATTCATCATTTTATTTCCCCGGTTACCATCGAATTAAACCAGCACATCCGCGAAAAATTATTTTTTTGAATTGCTGAATTAAGGAATTTTCATAATATCATGAATTCATAAAATAATTTTGAACATTTAAAACTTTATTATTATTAAAGGGGCATTGTTGAAGAAAAAAAGTTTGCTGTTGCTGAAAAAAAATGTGTAAATGAAAAAAAAAAAAAAAAAACTATACAAATATACCCTTATGTACCAACGTTAGCAATTTGTTCGCCGCGTTTTTTCGAAAACAGCGTACTTACGTGCTATTTTGCTTAACAAACAAAATTAACAAGATTATATCTATGTTTTTCATAATTTTGAATAATTTTATTAATTTATTTATTATGAAAACTTTACTAATCTTCATTGATTTCTGTCTATATAGTCTACATAGGATTGCATAAGATTAAGTGAACGAATTGAAGGACTCTATGTATAGTTGCAGATACAAATAATGTTCGTTTCCAAGAAAAATGTTTAGTTCATCTGTCATTTGTTGTATATGGTTCATTACCCTGGTGAAAGTTTCGGATTGAATCGGAATGGGCAATCCGAAATCTTTCACCGACCTATACCGTCCTAAACGGACTTAATCCGAAAATTTTTATCGGTCCGAAACGGACGTAATCCGACCGAAACGGACCTAAACCGACTCAATCAGAAAATTGTAAATGCTTCTAATCGGTTCTAAACCGACCTAAACGGACCCAAACTAGTCGAATCGGAAAGTGCACGTGACTGTAATCGGTTTTAATCCGACTGAAACGGATCGGAACCGACGTAATCTGATAATTCTGTTACGATCGGATATTTATTCAATATTATATTTTGAAATGATAGAATTTTTCTTTTATTTCTACATCGAATTTGGTCTTATTTCCTCTTGATTTACAGTTTTTATTCTCCTTGACGGAAAAAAAAAACAGAATTATTTGAATTCATAATATTTCGGAGAAAATACGAACTTTATATTCTACCCGATAAATAAAAGAGCTGCATGTGCACTTACGAAAATCTACACTTATACAAGCATCTATCAAGTATAAGTCATAAAATAGAACATGCTGAAACGTTCCTTCAAGTCTTCTAATATACCAAATAGAAATGCGCTTCCATAATGGGACAGAGGAGACTCGCCAGAGTTGCATCGCACCCTAGTAGCGGCTGACTTAACCATTTGTTCATTCGGTTTCAATCAGATCTATTTTTCGGAATGAATCGGAATCAATCCGACGCAATAGTTTCGAACGGTTTCAGTTGGACATATCATTCTTACTTAATCGTAGACTTCAATGAACAGGTCATTTGGAATGAATCAGAATTATTCGATAGTAGAATATTAAATCGATTTTAATCCGAAATGTTAATCGGGTCGAATCGGATTCGAAGTGGATATTTCGAACTGTTTCTATCCAAACTTACAATACGAAATAATCGCAGTTA